>SNQJ01S0024015.1:251437-265172 GCA_010110895.2 Picea sitchensis
GAAAATTTGTCCATTGAAAAGTTTTCATACCATTCTAATAATACCACCAACATATTACAGTGCATTTATGGACCTCACGTGACCACCTTTGTGACACACTTTTCCTCCTTAAATAAAAACTAGAAAACACCCTTTGTTAGGCAGTGAGTGGTTGTGGATACCATGTCATAAGGCTCTTAAGCTTTTATAACCCAAACTCTAATAATAGATTATGAGGTGACTCTCCCTATCAAAATACCTTGATAAAAATTTATTCCTCAAACTATCATAAACACAACAAATTAATTAACATAGATTTCAACCAATTTCATGAGAAACCATATCGATTCCTCATGATAAATCGTTGAAACAAACTTTCATAAACCCTCAAAATGCTTTATGAAATCATAAAGTTCAATAATAATAATAATAATAATAAATTACTCCTCAAAATCCTCAAAATGTAAGTTTTTACAACACCTATTATATTCATGTAACTTTACACATTTCTTTTTTACTCCTCAAAATGTAAGTTTTTACCGCACCTATTATATTCATGTACCTTTACATATTCAAGGACGGGTGTATTGTTTTCTAATTCATTGAATTGAAGTGGTGTCTTCTTCAACAAGGCAGCAAGGCTGTGCGTACTGCCTCCTATAAAGATGAACGTACTGAGTACAAAATATAAATTCAACCGCTTCACTTCTCAGTAACCCCAAGCTTATTTTATGTCTTGTTTTCGAACCAGTTAAAAATGCATACAACTTTATCTATTCATTGAGTCTGTATATAGGCTAGATGTCCAAATGTCGGCGAAGGAAAGGAATCAAATATTGATTGATTTTTTATTTACTGAGAAAGACAAGATGACAATCTTGGAGAAGAACTGTAGGTCACGGCAAATAAGTCATGCGACTTTGGCGTGCAGACAACAAGTAGTGATGTGATGGTCAGCTGCCCATGTTAGATCAGACAGACATACATACAGGTGTAGCTAGACGAAGAGAGGGTTTTAATTTTAAGCCTGTAACAAAGTGCAACTTTTAACCTTGTCACTGTCATTGAGTTAATTCTAATCTCGAAATAAGTGAAGGCTGCAATAACACTATAAAGTTATCAGCCAATGAAATGTAAGAAAATTCAGTTTTTTTTACATATTAAAAAATAAAATTTTGAGTTTCTTATGTTATACATTAAGTTTTTTACAATTTTTTTAAAGTCAAACCAAATTAATAGAGTAGTCAACCCTAACTCATCACTATGTATACTGCCTGGGAGGCAGTACAATAAGACTAAATATTGTCACCGTGAAATTCGAGTGATCCATGAGAGGACATTGATCTCCTTCATTCATAAAAAGGGTTCAAGGTATGCTTTTCAATACAAACTAGCAAAGTTAATATACTAGCAAGCCAAGCCATATTGTAGGGATCAAATGAAATGAATTACAAATCACCAATGATGATTTTTGTACATTTTATTCCTATTCGTATAGTGCATGTTTGATCCGCTAACATTGACTTGCTTTAACTCCATTCTAAGTGAAATTAAGTACCATGAGTAGCTCGACATGTATCCAAATTGAAAGGTGTAATCATATTTCAATTTGAATGGCTAAAATTTTTAAAATAAATAATGTTTTTCATTTGTAAAAATAAAAACAAAATTAAACAAAATTAATGTTTGCCTTAATATTAATGGTTATTCTTAATATAAGAATAATGTTAAATTACGTTTTCCTTTTAAGACTTCACCCACATATATGTAAAACTTGATCCCTGTAATGTAAACAATCATTAAAGGTTGAAACATGTTATATTAAAACATATGCACATTTCTTCATTTTGGAATATAATTGTAAAACAACTTAAATGTATGTGTAGTAGTTTGAACAAAGGAAAATCTTTTCGAGTGTGGGGATCAATACAAGAGAAGAACAGTCTTTAATCCAAATAACTACTAGATAAATCTCAAAACATTGTGGGTATTGGGTTCTTGAATCTTCCAAACAAATACCTAATGCTTGAAATATATAATTCATACTCAAATGAAACTATCCCATGTCTAACGCAATCAATAAGAAGTACAAACGTTAGTAAATGCTATAGAACACTTTTCACTCTAAAATATCAACATATTTATGCGAACAATCTTAGGAAGACTTTGCACTCTAAACATCTAGTAACATCAACCATCACGTGGTTCCATAAATATATGATATGGAATGGATTGTTATATAATTTGTCATCTATCTTGGTATTTTATGGGTGGAAGAATCAGAGGAATTGGCTTGCAAGGCTCATTCTAGTGGTAGGACCCAGTTTGGAGATTTGGGGTCTGAAACCTTCCAAAGCCCTTTTGAGGCATCACATGACACTTTTTGACATCAAAAGTTTTCAATCATATGTCCAAATCCCTTTATGTTGTTCTTTACATTGAGACCTTTCCAATGGTGAAATCACCTTGTATGTAGTTTGTATGCATAAGTTATGTCTCTCGTAAGTTGACCTACCTTGTTGACCACCATGGTACCTAGTGGATGTCATGTCAGCCCCCATTACTTACATGTGGGGCTAGTCACATGTGGAATTTCAAGAATAATATAGAAGTTCCAAAACCCTAACACTAATTGAGGGTTGAGGCATGCAAAATTCCTAACAATGGATGACTATTAGACTTTGTTAAATACTGGGCCGCTAGGAGGAGAGGGGGTTCCATTATTTTAGCATTGTACATGTTCCATAGTTGAGTAACACATTTAGGAGTGGGATTTGAGAGCATAACATAGGAGGACGAAGATTCTATAGTAGCCATTTAGACCATAGTGTCAAAGGCAACTCCACAACCCCTTTCTTTGTATTTGCAATTTCATACTAAATAAAAGAGAGCAGAGCATAGGCCTCACCTTCTAGTTGGGTTTTCTCCCATTTTTGGGTTTCCCAATATACATCTTGTGTTCATTTGTGTGGATGGTGCATTCATTTTCTTGTTCTTTCATTTTCATATTTCAATTATTTTCATAAATTTGAGTAATAAGCTAGCGCTAACAAATACAAGATCTAAGGAAATAAAACTGCATAATAAAATATTTCAGCATGATACAAGATCTATTGTGGCAAACTATTCRAGTGGAATATCCACGACATATTACAAATCATATTGGTATTAGAGCAATTTTATTTGKGATATTTGTGGAAAGTCGCGAGATCCATAAATTTGCTTAAGAAGGAAGTCACGAAACCCTAGYCATGGGGGATGAGTCCAATCATAACAACCCTTAGGATTGAGCAGAGGAGAGATTTGTTACATTGGAAGAGAAAGGCATTGATATCTCTCATAAGATGGTCCTCCTCATGGTGGMTTTATAGAACAAGTTCGAACCTTTCAAGGAGTTTGGTGGCTCTAAGTCAAAAGTTGGATCAAATGAGAAATTAGAGATAGTGAAGACCCATAAAAGGAGTCGAAAAAAGATCCAAAGAAAGAGCAATTGAGCTCTAGTGTCATCACTCCTTCACAACCTTTGTTTAAAATGGAAGCGAGATTGGACATCAAGCCATACCAAGGTGAGATCAACGTTATTAAGTTGAATCATTGGTTGCATCAATTAGAAGTGTATTCCAGTGTCCATRATATAGATGAAGATCAAAAAACTTATTTTACTTGAYTGAAACTAGAGAGCCATGCACTAACTTGGTGGAAAAGCTACATAGAAACATGTATGATGGAGGGTGATCCACCAGTAAAKAAGTGGGAGGTGTTCAAAACCCTCATCAAGTCCCAATTTTACCCTATTGGGTATGTAGAGGACTGATGRATTCATTGGCATCACTTAGGCATAAGTAAAGGAAGAGTGTGCAAGAGTACACCACATACTTTAGGAAGATGACAATCATGTTAGGTGTCTCTCCCAAGAACCCAGACATACTCAAGTATCTGGGGGGTCTACACAACCATCTATGGAAACAAGTGATGCTCTTCAAACTTGGGACTGTTGATGAGGCTTGTGTGCTAGCACAATACCTATAGAAAATAGCCCATTATAAGAAAGGATAACTAAGTGGTTATAAACATAAAGACTACCAAAATGCTACCAAGGAGGGGAAGAAGAAGTGAAAAGAAAAATACAAGAAAACAAAAGCTATTGCACATTAGTGCAAGGATCCAAATAAACATTGTAGTCATTGTAATATTGATGGCCACACTGAAGATAAGTGTTGGAAGCTACATCTAGAGCCCAATCCAAAGAATTGTAAGAAGGTTGCGAAGAAGGAGAACCTGCTAGCAACAAATTCAAGCAACCTGGTTGAGAGAAGCTTAGATGTGGATGAGAAGATTATCTACACCTCGTTGCATAAGGAGGTGAATTTGAGTAGACTTCATCGCAAGGAAGAGAAGGATATGAAAAAAATCTTCCATATTAAGATCCAAGTCAAAAAGACCAAGGTGGATGCTCTATTAGATTTTGGTTCACATACCAACCTTGTAAGAGTTGATTTGGTCATTAAGCTTGGGTTGGAAGTTCATGATAATCCAAGCCCATATCCATTGGGTTTGGTGAATAAGGATGCAGAGCTCAAAGTCACTAAATAGTATAAAATAAAGTTTTCTACAAGTGTAGAATTTATTGATGGAGTGGAGTTAGATGTAATATCCCTCAACGTGTTTGTTTTAGTGTTTGGGAGCTCCTTCATGTATAATAAGGAATCAATCTTCACGAGGAGATCAAACCAATATCATTGATCAGGGATGGGAAATATTACATCATCAAGACACACAAAGATAAGTCAAATATATCTTAGGTAAGTGCTAACCAGGCCAAAAAGTTGATCAATTATAGAAAGAAATATGCATTGTTTTTCTTAAGAGAGAATTAGTTGGGTGATGAATCGATAAGAGTAGAGGCATCCTTGGAGGGATGTATCAAAGAGCAGAAAAAAATGTTGGAGGGGTTGTTGTAGGCGTACAAAGGAGTGTTTCAGGAGCTTAAACGATTACCACCTAAGAGGAAAGTGGAGTATGCGATAAAGTTGTTGTCTGACTTCCCATTACTAAATATCGGACTGTATAAATAGTTTGTTTTGGGAGAAGACGAAGTGAATAAACAATTGCAACAACTACTAAAGGAGGGAGTAATTCAACCAAGGACCTCACCTTGTGGATCACCTATCATCATAGTACCCAAGAAGAATGGGACTTGGAAAATGTGTATAGACTATAGAGCTTTAAACAAGATCACACTCAAGAATCAATACCCTCTGGCTAAGATCAATGATTTGTTAGATCAATTTCAGCATGCCAAGTACTTCAACAAGTTGGATCTCAAATTGGGATACCACCAGGTATGCATTAAAGAAGAAGACACCTAGAAGATTTCCTTCAAGACAAGGAAAGGTTTGTATGAATGGCTAGTCATGCATTTTGGTTTAGGGAATGCACCAGCTACATTTATATGATCAATGAATGATGTATTGCATCCCTATTTAGATTAATTTGTAATAATGTATTTGGATGACATATTGGTTCATAACTTTACATGGGAATAACACATATCACATTTTATGCAGACAATAGAGGCTCTGAAAAAACATTAGCTATTGTCTAACCTTAAGAAATGTGAGTTTGTTCAGTAGTCATTAGTGTATTTGAGGTACGTGAATGGTGGAGGGGAACTCAAGATAGATCTTGCAAAGATGGAGGTTGTCTTCAAGTGGCCAGTTCCTACTAATGTCACTGAAGTTAGAGCTTTGTTGGGGCAATGCAGTACCTAAGGAAGTTCATAGCATCATTTTCAATGGTAGTTGTGTCTCTCCATGCCATAAAAACAAGTGGTAAGAGTTTCTAGTAGGGAAAGGATCAGTATAAATCTTTCAATGAGATGAAACAAAAGAACAATCAAGTACGAGTCCTTGCCTTACCTAGCTTGTAGAATCCTTTCAAATTGGGGATGGATGCAAGTGGATATGCTATGGGAGTGATCTTGATGTAGGGAGGTAAGTCGATATGTTATCATTCTAAAATGTTTCACGAGGGAGTCTTGAACTACCATATGTATGATAAGGAACTCCATGTCTTGGTTCAAGTTGTTAAGAAGTGGTAGCACTATCTGATGGGAAAGGAAACCATTATCCACATAGATCACTAGGCACTATAGTATCTTCAGGCCCAAAGTAAGCTTCAACAAACTATACACTACAAGTGGATGGGGTTTTGTAGCAGTTTCATCTAGTCATCAAATATAAGAAGGGCAACACTAATAAGTTGGTAGAGATGCTTTCAAGGCCACCCACATCCAATATTATAGCTTTGGGAACTCTTATGCACATGGAATATTTTACCCATGATGCATAAAAAAGAGGCATACACAAAAGATGAGGACTTTAAAGAGGTATATCTGCAACTCCAAGGCCAAATTTGTGGAGAAGAAGGTGACGATAAGGTTGACTATCATCTCCATAATGGGTTGCTCTATGAGCTAGACAAGCTTTGTGTCCCTAAGGGTGAAATATTGCAACTTATCATAGAGGCTCCCACATCTAAGGGTGCATGACATTTTAGTGTTGAGAAGATAGTTGCCAACTTACATAGGTATGTGTATTGGCCCAAAATGCAAGAAGATGTAACTCAGTATATTAGAGGATGCATACTTTGTTGTACTAACAAGCTCAATAATAGAAAGCAAGGTTTATACCATCCCTTACTTGTACCACTCAACCCTGGAAAACATTTCCATGGATTTTGTGGGTGGTTTGCCAACAATAAGGAAGGGACATGATTATTTGTATGTGGTAGTTGACAAGTTTAGTAAGATGCGCATTCTTATGCCTTGTAAGAAGACAATCAAAGGACAAGAAGTAGCAAACATGTTATTTGGACAAGTTTGGATGCACCGTGGGATACCAAGGAGCATCATCTCAGATAGGACTACACTTTTGGAAAAGATGGACACCAAGTTAAAGAGATCTACAACATTCCATCCATGGACATATGGGAAGACAAAAGTAGTCAACACGACATTGGTTCAACTTTTGAGGAGTTGTCATCAGAAGCATCCAAATACCCAGGATAAAAATATGATCTATATTCTACACTCTTATAACATAGTAGTCCATACTTCTACCAATAAGTCCCCTTTCAAAACTTTCTTTGGGTATTTTCCACCTTTTCCCTTGGATGTTGTATATGGACAACAAGGAGGGGCAAGGGAGGACATTACAAGAGAAGAATTGAAAGTGGAGAAATTTGTTGAAAAGATTAGGTAGATCCATTTGCAATTACAAGAGACATTGAAGAAGCCACAAGAAAGGTACCGGGCCCGACATGATCAACACAAAATTGAGAAAACATTCAAGGTGGGAGATAGAGTTTGGTTATAGCCGAATAAAGAAAAGCAACAAGGTCCTGATAAGAAGATCAAAGCTATGCTGTGTGGTCATTTTGAGGTATTGGAGAAGGTGGGTAATGACACCTATAGACTCGATTTACCCTCATATATGCACATTTACTCAATAGTGAATGTGGAAAATTTGAAATTGTATGAGCCTTCCATGTTGCATCAGGAAACTAAAGAGCATGGCTTACCTACCATAGAGGACTTAGCACCATAATCTTAGGTAGAGTTGGTAGAAGATATAGTTTTATAAAAGAATTCTAGAACTACTAGATAGGGGCAACACGAACTTTAGCAGATTGGGTTGAAAGGACAACTTCCGGTTAAGGAAAAATGGTACTCTGGGAAGAAGGTAGAAGAAATTTTTCCTCACCTCATTCAATAAAAGCTTTTGGGGACCAAAAGCTTCCCTAAATGGGGAGGTATGATCTAGAATGGATCATTATATAATTTGTCATCTATCTTGGTACTTTATGGGTGGAAGAATTAGAGGAATTAGCTTGCAAGGTCCATTTTAGTGGTAGGTCCCAGTTTAGAGATTTGGAATCCATAACCTTCTAAAGCTATTTTGAGGCATTGAATGACATTTTTGGGGTAAAAAATTTATGAGGACAACTCTAACCCCTTGGTGTTGTTCTACACGCCGAGACCTTTCTAATGGTGTGAAAATCACCTCAATTGGAGTTCATATGTAGAAGTTATACCTCTTGCAAGTTGACCTACCTTGTTGACCACCATGGTATTGCGTGGATGCCACTCAACTCCCATTAATTGCATGTGGGGCTAGTCATGTGTGGACTTTCAAGAAGATTCTAGAAGGTCCAAAACCCTATCATTAATTGAGGGTTGAGGCATGCAAAAACCCTAACCTTAGACAACTATCCAACTATGTTAAATATTGGGTCAATAGGAGGAGAGCGAGTTCCATTCTTTTAGCGTTGTAGTTGTTCCATAGTTGAGCAAAGCATTTAGGAGTGGGATTTGAGAGCATAACAAAGGAGGAAGACGATTATATAGCAACCATTCAGGCCATAATGTCAAGGACAACTCCATTCTGTAACAACCATTCATGCCACAATGTTAAACACAACTCCATAGCAAGTGCCCCTTTCTTTGTATTTGCAATTTCATACTGAAGAAAAGAGAGCAGAGCGCCTCACCTTGTAGCTGTATTTTCTCTTGTTTTGGGTTTCCTAGGATACATCTTGTGTTCATTTGTGTGGATGATGTGTTCATTTACTCATTTTTTCATTTCCGTATTTAAGTTATTTTCATACATTTTAGCAATAAGCTAATGCTAACAAATCTGAGATCTAAGGAAAACAAACTTGCATAACAAAAGATTTCAGCATAATACAAGATTTGTTGGGATGAACTGTTCTAGTGGAATATCCACAACAATTTACAAATCAATATATATCAAAACATTTCACTATTGGAACCACAACTAGAGATTCATGTCATTTTATGGGATGCATTGGAATTACTCTAATTCGAGTTAATTAGGAGTTGTCGTAATGGTCAATGGGATGATTAATGAGATTTTGATATCCAATTTTGAGATTGGTGAGCTATTAATTAAAGTTCTAGTTGTTGAAAAATATGAAACCATGTTGTAGAAAAGATGCCATTTTCTTATTGTAGGTATGATTAATTGGCACAATATAAATTAGATTCATAATTTTCATGGAAATTGGGTTAAAATATCATTTCAAGAATTGATTACAACTAGTTACTAATATGATACACCAAGAAAAACTTTTGCAAAAACAATCATTGCTTTTTTTTCTTTTTTCATTTGAAATAACATTTTTTCTATTGTTGTTGCTCAAGATCAACTACTTGATAAAAGTTGGTGAACAAGTTTTACAATTAATGTAACATTCATTCCTAATAAGCAGGGATAATTTTAAGGATGCAAATTTATATCAAAATGTAGAAACCTTGGCGAATCTTACTAGTCTCTAATATGCAAACTATAAATTGTTTGGTGATATTTTTGTAAAAATATTCAACTTTCCAAGGATCTTATATAGTTTCTATAAACTTTGGACTATTTTTAAGGTAAAATAATTTTATTTTATAGAAATTGGGCAAATCATTTTTAGATAAAAAGGAAATTGGCCAATCTTTTGTGGGAAAAAACATTGAAAATTAGCCCATGGACCAAATTTARCCCCTAAAARTTTCTTTCCAAATAAAAAATTCAATAGAGARATAGTAGCCATAGGTGTACCAATATCTACCCTACATTAATACACTATATACATTAAAARCTAGATAAAGAAGTTGTAAAAGACACCAACAATTTTTACAATTAATATAATGTTCATTGCTAATAAAAAAATTCAACTTCAACATGAAATAGTAACCRTAGATGYATCAATGTCTACCCCCACATTAATACACTATATCTAAGTTAGGTAAAGAAGTTGCAAAGACACCAATGCCATTTACTAACTACTAAATTCCTCTTTATCAATAATATATTATACCACTTTGAAATTAAAAAAAACATTTCATTTTCAATTTTAAGTATTTAATTTAAAAATTAAATATTAGGTAAAAGTGATAATCCTTTCTTAGTAATTTAAAAATTAAATATTAGGTAAAAGTGATAATCCTTTCTTAGTAATGGTCCAGAGTAATCCCCACCTTGTAATTTACGATCAAATTTTTATGTTAAATATATTTTAAAGGGATATAATTTAAAAGCCTTCAAATTTGATACTTACAGCCGAACCCCAACTTTTAGTTTTCGGTAATTTGTATGGGATGAAAATGTCAGGTGTAGGTGTACTCATCCGGTAGAACAATTCCAAGGTAAGTAGATTTTGGCTTCACAGTGTGGTGTAATGGAGGAGAAGGAGGAAGGCGGTCACGAGAGGATGATGTTTGTGGAGGCGGAGAATGCCGAGGCCATCATTGCCAGAATCGAACACAAGTCTCGCCAGGTGGAACGCTTGCTAAGACTGTGGGTATTCTTCCTTCATTCATGTCAGTTACATACATTATCGGTGTTATCAATCAATCGATCAATTCTGTTCCACGCGTTTTAGGATTGTTGAGGGGTTGGGGAGGACACTCTTTGATAGATTTTCAAGCTCTCTTGCGAACAAACATGTAGTAATGTTAGGTTTGCTGGTGATTGTAAACTATTCAGATCTCGGCATACAGAGGCTCTGAAAACTGCATTGGAGGATTCTCCTACAAGAACCAAGGACGAGAGATGCAAGGTTACTACTCTTCCTCAAATTGTTTAAATCGCTCCGTGTATTTTGGAAGAAAAAAAAAAAACAGAAGGCAAAAATAGGAATCACTATATTATAAAATTTGGGCTATCGGTACCCAAGCTGTAGTAGATACACACTTTCAGGCATTGGCTATGCAATTGAGCCGCCTCTGGATCCGCAATTGTGCACTGTTGATTCCTACTATCTCGAATTTAATGCATTCATGGTTAAGGTTAGCTTCTAAGGCTAAGACTAATGCCAAGCATGATGTTGGAACGTTAAGATTGTTGTTGATCCATGCTGCTGTGGGCATAGCACTCAAGAGTCAAAATCAGTCCTGCTGTTGCAATCAAAATCCTGTTGCTATCATCCTGGACTTGTTTTAATATTTATGCTTCTTTACTAACCGGATTCCCATATGCCTTATCACGGCAACAAGTGGTGCCAAGAGATAAAACTCACTTTAGAAAAAGAGATGGCTCCCTTAATTGCATCCGGCGATGCCAGGCAATTTATAGATAAATTTATTTACAAAATATAATAGTTTTCCTTAGTAGTTAACTTAACTGTATCCAAAGCCAACTTCCTCAAAAAAGCTTAAAAAAAGGGTACCTACTACCACCAACAGTTGATGGCAAATTTATTTTTCTGGTAGAGCTTTCTGAGAATGAGATGCATCACAAACATGAACATCAATGGGAGAGTTACCTTTTAAACTTAAAGTCCAATCCAGTGTTGCTCCCGGTCCTTATTGCCTGGCATGTCCAATATTGTATTTCTGGCCCACATTGTGTCTGCGTGATAAATGGTTCCACAGGATTTAGAATCATGACTTATGGCTAGCTGCCGCATCTCACTTGCCAAACCACATGCTGAGGTAAGATTCTCTTTTTCAAAGATTATTAACTTCCCAAAACCGTGTTTAGACATGGTTGTCCTTTTTCAACTTTTAAACTTCATGCCCGATTAGTACACCTCTCTTCATCTTGGCTGGCATGGCTTTTCATGGATCAAAATCATTCGATCCGCATGACTTTTTCTTTGATCAAAATCATTTGGCGAGCATGACTTATTGACAAATTTATTCGATGTACTGTTTGCTCTAACATATCAAATTTTCAATCCCATTGCCATTTCTTGTGAACCTCTGCAGTCTCCATTTTTTGGTACCCCGGGAATATTCATCAAGAAAAGCCTGTCAATGTTCATTTGACATCTTACCATCTCGGATGTATTAACCAAAATTTGATTCTGTTTGATGACATCTACAATCAACATAAACTTCCCAAAGTAGGTCCCATAGTTAAATAAGTGCCCAGAACTTGTGAAAGGCATAGTCCCCTGATCGATTATCTGGATGCATGTTATGAGCCAAACATGAATTCTGTTATTATAAATGAAATCTAAAATCAGGAGCTGGATCTGAAAACTGAAACCTAAACAAATCTAAAATCTGAAACTAGCAGGGCACTAACAGCAGTAAAATTTTCGGTAGATTCAAGAGTACTAATAATGGAGTTGAACAATAGTAAAAACAGTGAAATACCAGAGATTTCAGCCAAAACAGTCAGAACTTAACACAGATTGAAGAACAGAAGTAATTCTTAGCAGAAATAGTGTGTAGCTGAATATCATATGCCCTAGCTGAATATCATATGCCCAGAAAATAAGTATGTTGATCAGAAACTTTCTCATGCCCAGAAAATAAGTATGTTGATTATAAACTTTCTCGACAAGGTATGGATGCCAACTCAGGCCAAATCCAACGGCAGCATGGACGCTGCTGTTGGCCCGAACAGTCTCTTTCGGACTACATGTAATATCACACTTCACCAGACCCTACTCCAATCCTAAGCGCCTTTTATAGATAATGAGCCCACTTTAGCTTCTTTGTTTTTTGCATGTGGGATAATTAGACTTTATGTAAAACTCCATTAAATAACAAGCAAGTACAACTAACTGACATAAACTTTATCTTAAGTAAAGTCTGTTAACTAACAAAGATAATATAAATGAACCCAGAAATTATAATGACCCACACAAAGTACATACAGCTAACTTTGAAATGGGTTATCTTTAAACATCATAACAATCCCCCCTCTCCTTGAATTGCTTTGCCCCAAAGCAATTGCAGTGCTGAATGTTGGAGTATTTCAGGGCCTTCCCACGTAGCATCCTCCAGTAGCAAATCCTTCCACTGAATGAGTTATTCCAGCAGTACGTTAGTCCTGATTCCTGAACTTCATCTCTGGAGTTGCCAAAATGTGCTCTGGATTGGGAAGAACATGTCCTTCATCATGTAGGGGAGGAAAGACATTTGAAATTTTAACATTTTGCCCTACCACTTTCTACGAGCATGAGATATGACAGGTGTTATGCATAGTGACCTCACTAGCAGTTAAAGTGTATATGCAACTTGTCCCACCTTTGCTAGAACCTTACAAGGCCCATAGGATCTAGGCCTAAGTTTCTCCACCCTTTTACCTTTGAGCAACTTCTACTTATTGTTAAATTATTGAGCTTGATTTAATATGCAGATTATGTCTTCAATTTCTTCAACACTTTAAAGAAAACTTGATCTTTCAATCAGCAAAAGATGAACACTTGAAATGATGAACAGTAGTAGAAGAAGTACTCAAATAGAATCTCACACATGCACAAGAATTTACCCTGGAGAAACCCAAGAAGGGAGTAACCTCTAGCAAACAATCTTCCTTTATTTGCAAATAATATGTGAGATCATGTACAATAAACCACCATGAAAAATACCTGACTGTATGACTAGCAAACAGCGAAATACTTTGCTGTCCTTTACTGCTGTTATAAAACAGCACTACTAGCAAAAATCCTTTGCTGCACTTTTACACAGTAAAATATACTTTGCTGCCTTTGCAACTGTGTATATCAGCTGCAATAAATTAACTCCAGCGCTGCCCTTTATCACTGTGTAGAATAATAGACAGCAGACTCATACGCTGCCCACACTCGTTCACCTGCAAACAGTCTCCTTCCCTTCACTCTTGCGCTGCATAACAAGTGAGAAAAGAAGAGGGGTCGAACTCTGTATATAATAGGTGCAGGAGGGAGAGAAGAGTGAACTCGAATTAGTAACAGAATGCATGTGATTACAACT
>SNQJ01S0024016.1:0-51865 GCA_010110895.2 Picea sitchensis
AACCTCAGCCTGAGTCTGGATTCCTTGCCCTGGGGTGGAGCTCAGTCCCAGCTCAGGGGTGACCCACTGTTGAGTTGAGGAGCAGTGCGGTCTACGGCTAGGAGGTTCGTGGAAGGCCTGCATTTGGTTGGTGGATTCCACCATTGATAAAGATACGTATATGAATTATGCTTTGATCATGTTTTGCATGACTGAGTTGTTTATGTATCATGTTTTCTGCTGTGTATATGAATTAATATGATAAGGATAAATGCTTGTTGAATATAGCAGTAATTCATATGTTTTACTCTGAGTTAAATGTATTACTTTGCTTGAATGCATGTGGTTATATAATTCCAGTATGAGTTATGTAAAAGTCTGTGTACAAATTGGTTAGAGAGAGGTTTGAAAGCCTCGGTAGTGAAAAAGGTACACTACAATCATCGACTAGGGACTACAGTTTTCCCCTTCGACGAGACGGCGTTCTGGCTGTGTCAACCCGCGACTGAGTAGAGAAGTAAGCATCGTGGCGATCTGGCTAATGCGAAGAAAATCCTATCCATCCTACCAGACTATATCCCACCTTTGGCTTGCACAGTTAACTGTGACAGCATTCCACAAGACTATGAGTACACCTTGTTCACCACATACATTCTAAAAGGAATACACGTAGTCGTGAGCCAGCTAGGAAAAATCTTGTTACTGAAGAACAATGACTTCAACCTAGGAAATAGAAAAAACTATGCTATGCTAGCACCCCACCGATACTTGACGAAGTCAACTGGGAAGAAGCCTCATCTTGTCTCGTCTCCCATCCATGGATTAAGGGACTGGCATAGTCCACTGTGCTAAATGTGATGAATATTCCCCATTTTGGTCATCACCAGGAGAACAATGGATATATGACCCTCATGGAGTAATTTCATCAAAAATAATTTCACATGGGAAAAATCCTTATCAACATCAGCAAAAAAGATCAATTGGATATATTAGCAAACCAAGACAGTTGGAAAGATGTTCAGAACATTCTACAAATCCATGGTAAAGAACATGATCAGTCAACAAAGTCCCCAATCACACAGGCTCCACAACAATTTGAAAAGACATACAAAAGGAAACATTCAGATCCTACTTTAAAATTTTCAAAAACAAAGAAAGAAGGATCATCCAAGAAGCATAAATTATAAGAAATTGAAGAAGATGAAACAGATTTGCCTGAAGAAATAATGCCAAAGAAAATGGGCCCTTCCGTGACTTTAGAAGTGATGCTTGCAACCCAAAGGGGTTGGATCCAATGGTGGAAAGAGAGGAGTTTTTCACTGTTGGGAAAGGTTCAATTCTTGAGAGGGATTTACCTAGAGCCATGGGGGCACCTTGAGGTAGTGGTTGAACATGTGGTTGCACCCATAGATACTATATTAAATGGTATCATGACCCATGCACACATAATTTGATCAAAGCCCACCCCCATGTCCTTCATTTTATTTATCCCCAAGGTATAGGACAGTCGGTGATAAAGTGTGTTGTTAAGGCACTCTGTGATGTTAAAGTCACCGGTTCAGGACAAAAAATCCATCCGTGTTAAGGGTTGGTGTGGCTCAAGCCGGGTGCGATCCCCGAGTGATTTTGACGGCTTAGATGCCCCTGATTCGTGGTTTCTTACCCATAAGTTAGTCCCACATGTCACTGACAAACTAACAAACAAAAACAAAAGAAGTGATGTCTGCAGAAAATCTTAAAGGTGTGGTAACTCAAAGTGAGACAGAGTCAGGAACTAGTGTTCAATCAAGGCAATTGGACCAAGTTCAACAATTCATGAAAATTAGAAAGGTAGGTGCAAGCATCAAGAAAAGTATGCTTCCTAAAATATGACCATGATACATATCAGACTAGAATGATCTCAAATGTAGATTATGAGAAAGGGAGGATGAATATAGAAGTCATGGAGCCAAAGGATCAGAAAAAAGTAACAAACATCTCTATAGATCTAAATAATGTTCATCCTTTGGATAAATTTGACTTGCACAGATAAACTGTAGAAATGATAAACAAAGATGCTTTGATAGCTAATCTTGGAATCAAGAAGCTTCAAGCTATTAATGATAATCTCAAAACCCAGATGAAGAATAGAAAGTTAGTTACCAGAACCAGACAAATAAGAGTGGAGGAGATAGAAAAATGGATAATAGAATTTGGAACAAACCCGAAAGATGATGCATCCATACAAGCATTGATGAAAAAAAGACAAAGAAATCCAATTTTTGAAACAAAAGCTCAAAATACCGAGAATTGACCATGTACCAACTCTAGAATTCTAGACAATCCAGGCAGAGAAAGATCAGCTTGTGAAGAAAACGGAAGAGATTGACGAATAGATGGAAATGTATGAAAAACAGATTGAAAGTTTAAAAGAAGGATCTTCTTATTTTAAAGCAACAGAAATGAACTGAAAACAGTAGGCCTATGGCCTGTTCATCTCACCAATACAGATTCTTCTGTGGAATAAACATTTTATTTCTATCTTGATCTTCTTCATCTGGTTATAATCATTGCAATATTCTAATCATTCGATTCGACCAAATAATAAACAAGTCGACCAACCACTACTCGATTCATCCTTATGGATGACCAGTTGAATGCTCTGATGGTCAGGTCAAATGCTTTGATGGTTTGGTTGACCAATTGGAAATCTGGTCAAATTATTTGATGGTCGGGTCAACCAGATGAAATCCCGACCAAATGATTTGATGGTCGAATTATTTGATGGTTGGGTTGACCAAAGGAAAATCGAATTGAATTCTTTGATGGTGAGGTCGACCAAAGGAAAACCCGATCAAATTATTTGATGGTCAGGTCGACCAGAGGAAATCCCAGTTGAATGCTTTGATGTTCGGGTCGACCATATGAAATATCATTCAAATTATTTGATGGTCATGTCAACCAAAAGAAAACCCGGTCAAATTATTTGATGGTCGGGTCGATTAGAGGAAATCTTGATCGAATGCTTCAATGGTCATGTCAACCAAATGAAAGAAAATCAACTTCAAGAGTCACCCAGTTAGAATGGGTCGACCAACAATTGAAAAAAATATCTAGAGGTGGGTTCGATCTTCAACAACAAAGGGAAAAAGTTTGTAGGGCGATTTTGATTCCCCGCTATGGATAAAAAAACACAAGGGACGAATTTAGATGTTCAACAATGAAGAAAAATGCACAGGTAAGTATAAATTCACCCATGTATGTTTAAATTTTCCCAGACAACGAGAGATTGTTTTGGATGATTTCTACATGCTAAAAAAAAAAACTTCAACGGAGTATGCATACATTGTCGTAACTCAAAACCAAATTCCCAAATCATAGATTGCAATAACTCATAGATTCAACATTTAAATGGAACTTTTATTATGCTGAGGATAAAATTACAATGGGTTGAGCTATACACAGACTCTGTGTATTATTACTCACTGACAATACAAAATCATAGAGGCCAAGGCTCAGAGACACCCTTTCTCATAAATGGGCACCTTAACTCCTTCATCCACTCAACTTTGATCAGGATACCCTCTTCGAACTCCAATTTATGTTGTTGTTTGTCCCTCTTTCTCCTTGCATCTTTGTTCCATATTCCTTCATTGCTACTCTCATTACTTTTAATGGGTTGATCTTGAAAGGATAATAGTCATAGTTGTTTATTTCACCTTCCCATTGTGCTAGAAGACCAAATAAAATGAAATAAAACAAAACATGTTTATTTACAACATTTACAAAAATTTTCCAAGATCCAATTCGGATCACACATCCCCATTTGGAGGCTTTTGGTCCCCAAAATCGTGACCATTAAGGAGATAAAAGAATAAAGCATATATTTGCCTACACATATCCACCATTCCATTGTTGATGAAGGTGGATTGTTTCTTGCTTGTATTCCCTTGTTCCATTGCTAGAGGGGTTGTGCTCTCTCTCTCTCTCTCTCTCTCTCTCTCTCTTGATGTGCTTTGACGAGGTATGCCTTGCCACCCTTGACCAAACGATACTTCTTTTCTCTCCTGTAGAAGGTAGCATCCCTATCCCACAATTAGGGGCTACCCAACATCACTCCACAGGCATCTAATGGTGCAACTTCACATTCCACCTCATCAACATAGTTGTCACTAATGGAAAACTTGATTTTACATATTCTAGTCATTCTCATAATAATTTTGACTTGCAACCATACTAGTGAAATTGGTTGCACTATATCATAGGTTTCTATACCAAGCTCATCAACTAATGTTTCGGAAACTAGATTACATTGAGAACCATTGTCGAACAAGGCATTTACCTTCTAGTTCTTCACTTGAACTTTGATTTTGAATAACTCAAGCTTATCTCCACTCACCTTTGACTATTGCAATGTGGTACAAATTGCGTCTTCATCCAGATCAAAGGTGCTCACCACTGCTTCTTCTTTTGTCTCAACAACTGCCTTTGTTTTCCTCTTCGACTTTAGCCACTTTGGACACAATTTCGGATAAATTTTCTAGCACTTATCTTCCATGTGTCCATCTACATCACAATGTTTGCAATGTATATTAGGATCCCTCCTTTTCTTGGTTGTGGTTGTTATCTTCTTGTCTCTTTTCTTGTTGGTTTCTTCTTGGCCCATGTGTTGATGTCTTTTCCTAGAGTCCAACTCAATGTAGAGAGATTTCTTGTTGGCCTCATCTATGATTTTCACACCATGAAGATGCAACTATCTTCAGATATGGATAAAAATTATTCCAAGGTACTTTATCACCACCCTGGCCTCTTCCAAAGAGATACCTAACCTAATGGCATGCCTCCTAAAATCAAAAGTGTACTCTTTCATTCCTTTTCCTTATTCTTTCTGAAGGTACTACCACTTCATGATTTGTTCCTCTTCATAACCTATGGGATAGAATTGTGACCTGAGTAATTCCTTGAAGTCCTCCCATTTCATCAACATGGGCTTCTTTCCTATCCTCAGTGCATCCACATAACTCTCCCACCACAACAAAGCATGTTCGGTCATCTTCAAACGGGAAAAGGAGATTTGTTGTGTTTCTTGGACTTGATAAAGGCCAAAGTAAATTTCCAATTGTTTCAACCAGCTATCCAAGGCTTCAACATTAGTTTGTCCATTAAACATGGGCATTTCTAGCTTTGTTTCAACTTCGAAAGGAACACTGGAAGATGAATAAATGTTGTTGTCATTACCTGAGTTTCCCAACATCTCTCCTTTGGAAATTTATGTACCAAAATTGTGTTCTTCATGCTCAGTCTTTACTGAGTGTGCTTCCTTACCCTTCATTACAAGAAATTGTGTGACCAACTCTATCAATGTAGCAATGTTTTGCTCCAACCAAGCTAATCTTCCCTCTGGGTCTTCCCTGTGATCTTCTTCATGATGATGTCCTGCCATTGATCGTGCTCTGCTTCTCTATAGGCATAGTAGCAATGCCTTTCCACTATTTTGGCACTGGCTGCGGGTGTTTACCATGCAGGTATTCTCCAAGACTTTGGAACCTTCTCTGATACCATATGATCTGAAAAAGGTAGGCATATGTCTTGTCTGTCTCACCAACATAAATTCTTCTATGGAATAAAAATTTTATTACACCGAAGGTGTTTATAAGGGAGCGTTTTTCTCCAACCTTCATCGTATGTCCATATCCTATGGATGCACGACACATGTTCAGATTTCTATGTTTGTGTGACTTGAATGAAGAAAATGGGTGTGTGGACAAGATGACCTTCATACTTGTGTGACTTGTGTGACTTGAATTGCTCGTGTGACTTGCAGCTACCTCGTTGGTCGTCTACTCAAATAAATTGCTAGAAACGTGTCGACTCCACAGCTGGCTGAGGGATTTTCAATTTTTTGGGTATATATATATATATATATATATTCTTATTTATTTTATTTATGTATTTTTATTCTTATTTGTTTATATATATAGTAAAGCAATATATATTTACATACAAACTTTAAAAAAAATCCTAACAAATGTTTTTACATCAAATATATTTGAGGTATAAATAAACATCATATAAATTATATTTAAGATATAAATATAAATATACATATAAACATAAATATATTTACATACAAACTTATAAAAAAATCCTAATAATTTTTTTTACATCAAATATATTTAAGATATAAATAAACATCATATAGATTATATTTAATATATAAATATACATCAAACAAATTTTAGGGTTCTATCACAAAATCAACCCTTCATGGAAAAAAACACAAACAACATTTTTCATACCTTTAGGGTTGTGCAACCAAATCAAGAGTCGACCAACAAACTAAAATTGCATTTTTCATAATAAAGGTTTTAAACATATGAACCATAACTAATCCAGTTTTCTATGGAAATGTTGCAGCCACACATTTGTGATTATTGTATGTGGGCAGCAGAGTGATTCACATTTGGAGTTATAAGATCGTTGAAAATATTTAGCGAGATGTAGGATGACGATGGACATTTTGAAATATTCATTTTCCATCCAAAAGCAAAATCCCACCATCTTTCAACAATATAACCACCCCCAATTCACTTCGGTGTTTCCTTTCCCCCGCTTCGAGGGTATGTTATTTTATATCTTGATCTTCTTTGTATGGTTATAATCCTTGCAATATGTCAATCGGTCGATTTGACCAAATAATAAACCAATCGACCACCCACTAGTTGAATCGGACTTATGGATGACCAGTCGAATGCTCCGATGGTCGGGTCGAATGCTTTGATGATCGAGTCGACCAAATGGAAGAATGGTCAAATTCTTTGATGGTCAGGTCGACCAGAGGAAATCCTGATCGAATGCTTTGATGGTCGGGTTGACCAAATGAAATCTCGAACGAATTCTTTGATGGTCAGGTCGACCAAAGGAAAACCCCGTCGAATTCTTTGATGGTCGGGTCGACCAAAGGGAAGCCTGATCGAATTCTTTGATGGTGAGTCGACAAAATGAAATCTCGGTCAAATTATTTGATGGTCGGGTCGACCAAAGGAAAACCCGGTCGAATTCTTTGATGGTTGGGTTGACCAGAGCAAAGCTCAGTGAATGTTTTGATGGTCGGGTTGACCAAATGAAAGAAAATCGAATTCAAGAGTAACCCAGTCGGAATGGGTCAACCAACAGTTGAAAAAAAATATCTAGAGGCGGATTCGATCTTCAACTGCAAAGGAAAAAAGTTTGTAGGGCGATTTTGATTCCACGCGACGGACAAAAAAATACTAGGGACAAATTTAGATGTTCAGCAATAAAGAAAAACGTCCAAGTAAGTATAAATTCTCCCATGTATGTTTAAATTTGCCCAGACAAGTTTAAATTTTCCTAAGCAATGGGAGAACGCTTTGGACGAGTGTTACAGACTAAAAAAAAAATCAAAAAAGTATGCATACATTGTCGTAACTCAAAACCAAATTCCCAAAGCATAGATTGCAATAACTCATAGATTCAACATTTAAATGGGACTTTTATTATGTTGAGGAGAAAATTACAAAGGGGTGAGATATACACAGAGTCTGTGTATTATTACTCACTGAAAATAAAATATCACAGAGGCCAAAGCTCAAAGACACCCTTGTTCAGAGCGAACAGACACCTTAACTCCTTCTCCACTCAACTTTGAGCAAGGTACCCTCTTCGAGCTCCAATTTTTGCTACTATCCATCCCTCTTTCTCCTTGCATCTCCCTTCCTTCTTCCTTCACTGCTTCTCTCATTACTTTTAATGGGCCGCTCTTGGAAGGCCAAAAGTCACAGTTGTTTGGTTCACCTTCCCATTGTGCCAGAATACCAAATAAAAAGAATAAAACAAAACATGTGTATTTACAACATTTACAAATATTTGACAAGATCCAATTCAGATCAAGAAACATTAGATCCAATAGCTAGAATATCAAGGAAATTAGCAGATCTAAATCTAAGAGGTGTTGAAATTGAAAGCCTAAAGAAAACAATCTCATAGCAGAAAGAAGAAATCAAAGACAAAGACAAAATTATTTCAGAACATCATAAGCTAAAGGCTAAAATGTTGACTGATATGGAACAAATGAAGACTAAATTGTCAGGTAAACCATATTTGGTAGGAGCCAAGAATCTCATCTAGGATGAAATTATCAGTGAAGTAGCCATGCTTTGAAATTACTTCAAAATTATAGATGATGAAATGTTGTTGGTGGATGAAGTAGATAAAGTGATATAAAAATCATTTCATGAATTGGGAACAAGACCACAAGTAGCCACTCAGATCATAAAGTTCATTAATTCAAATTCTAGAGAAACAATGTTGAGGAAAGGTGTTAATGACAGAACAACAATGGTAATGGAAATTGAAAGAACCTTCACAAAGAGGAATTTAATACAACAAGCTAAAAATGAATGCATAGCACTGAAAAGGAATGTGGAATATTTTTCCAACAAATTTGAGAATTTAGTGAAAATTAAGTTACCTTCAGCCTGTGATAAAGATGACAAGTTATTGCCATATGAAGACTACATAAAAAGTTTGGTTATCNAGAATCTCATCTAGGATGAAATTATCAGTGAAGTAGCCATGCTTTGAAATTACTTCAAAATTATAGATGATGAAATGTTGTTGGTGGATGAAGTAGATAAAGTGATATAAAAATCATTTCATGAATTGGGAACAAGACCACAAGTAGCCACTCAGATCATAAAGTTCATTAATTCAAATTCTAGAGAAACAATGTTGAGGAAAGGTGTTAATGACAGAACAACAATGGTAATGGAAATTGAAAGAACCTTCACAAAGAGGAATTTAATACAACAAGCTAAAAATGAATGCATAGCACTGAAAAGGAATGTGGAATATTTTTCCAACAAATTTGAGAATTTAGTGAAAATTAAGTTACCTTCAGCCTGTGATAAAGATGACAAGTTATTGCCATATGAAGACTACATAAAAAGTTTGGTTATCACCAAGGAAAAATATGATAAGTTTCAGAACATGGGCAATACTCTAAGAAGTCAAACCATTGTTGATCTACTTATAGATGACTTCTATATTTTATGGAAAACAAAGGACTTATTCTCACATACCCCTACCTACAAAAAAATACACTAAGTTGGATATTGCATACAGAAAGATGAAATCTTTCAGTTACCCGTCAGATGTGACTTGGAATCTTCTCCTCAAATTGTTGACATGATGACTCATTAAAGAAGAAGAAAATTAGGAATTGACTCCTCCAGTTGTTCTGTTTCTAGAGAGTCAAGGATTTTGTTGTATCTCAAATTCCTAAAAAATAGGATCGAATAACCACTTTTGGTTTCGACCTATCTTGTATAAATACTCATGAGAACTCAATGTAAAGGAACCTTTTGGCCCAACCTTAAGTCATAATAAAAATCTATGCAAGTTTTGAAGATTCAAACTTTTGTGTTTCAGATTATGTGATTTATCTTTCTTTGTTACTTCCATATTCTCAATTTCTGCTTAGATGTATCTACTGTCATGAATGTGATGATTTAGTACAACAATTTTCATCATAAATTCTACAAAGGTATTATTAAGAGTTTCATATTTCTTAAAAAAATATTGTGAGCATAAAATGAGACATGTGCTTATATTTCATTATTCCTTTTTGAATTCAAAGAAGTATTCTTAAAAGTTCAAACAATATAAATAAAACAATAAGTGAATCAATCTCAATCGAATACCCTAATATTATTATTTTTGAAACCGATCATCTTGTCATCTGCAAATATCTATCCATCGAATCATCCCCCCCGGCGTGTTTCTTATTGTTTGCAGAACTGGTATTTATCTATAAAGCAACTCCCATAATTAGATAAGGCAAACCAGGCGAGTATGTGGAGTCTCCTCTTTCTTTTCTAACCCCCCCTCTTATTTTCCCTCATGGACCACAAATAATAAGAAATAGTAAGGGGTGGCACTCGCTACCTTAAGATATCGCGTCAATGAAAGGCCGATGACATTTCCCCCACTTCTTGTTATTATTATTCAGGGGCAAGAATGTCGATTGGGCTTATTCCTGCCCCTATCGGGCGGGCTGAACCCGGGAATATTTGGAAAATTATCTATAGAAGTACCTCGAGACCTTTAGTTCTAATCCTGCATCTACCAATATTTAGCTCCTTTATTTTGCATCATAGTGGGGCAATTCATAATAATAGGCCATTACATAGTTGGTTGGGTAAAAGCATTTCACCATACGATCCTTTTATATATAATGAAGGGAAAATGATTGATGTGCAGCCAATAGAATAAGGCCATGTATCGTATCAAGAGTTAGGAATGCCACTACCTCGATTAATGGGAAGGGATTAATGAGTGAAGCAAGTGTAGCATGTGTTCTCTTTAGGTGGGCACATGTATCCACTCGATTGTTTAGCTAGTCCCGGAAAAAAGTCCTCTCCATCCTATTATTTAAGGGGGAAGATCACTACCTGTATTGTAGGGCCACAAAATCTTTTCTCCCTCCACCTATCCCGGCATCAGCTATATGATTGGTTCCATCCAGTAGTAGTTAATGTGTGATCAAAGCTATTATTCGAAGCTTCGATGCACTTTACATTTATATAAGGGAAATGTGGGAGAGGCTCTACACCTTAATGAGCGTAAATATCCAGTATTCAGTAGTTGATGCTTAAATAATAATAATATGGGTTACCGCACTAGTGGTAATCCGTGTATGATTGGTATAATCCATTCCCCATGGTTTAGGGTTGTTCTCGGTTCGTCTGGAGAATGAGATGGGTATGCTAGGTGCAAGGTTATAGGTGTCTGGTCTACAATTAATAATAATAGGGGAATGAGAGAGGCTAACCCCTCCCCGGTTAGTTTCTCGTTGGAGTGAGTGCATGGCATAATCAACAACTAATAGGTCCCCTTGGAATGGAAGGAGTATCCCTGAAACCATTTTCCTAGTATGAAATAGATGGAATAAGTGTTTAGTAGCTAGTAGCCGACCCTTTTGGAGATTTAATAAGAATAGGGTTGGTCTAGTTCCCGTATATAAAGTATGTAATCGCTGGTGTAGCAGATCGGTAGATAAGTGTGACCACTAAATATGTCACCCCAAATTCAACCACCCCGAATCAAAATTGGTATCGCTCGCCCCATATAGTAAGTAGTTTTGTTTACCAAGAGGGATAAGTTTTGAGCTTAATATAATATGATAGCATGGATGCATCACATCACACATTGAGATGCATTATGTTCTCTATTAGTTATTCTATGGCAGTTGGGGCCCTAAAGAAGTTCCTAGAGAAAGCATGCCCTCAAGAATACTTCTTCCAAGGAATACCAGGAGGTGTCGGTGGCTCTATAATCTTTAGCCCTCAACCTTTCAATGCTTTGAAAAGGTCGAACAGATTCAACTTTGAGGTTCACCTCTAGGGAAACACCTCTGAATGAAAAAACTAGCTTTAGAAATGGGTTCACCTCTTGGGAAACACCTTTGAATGAAAAAGCCAAGTTTCGGGTTGAATGAAACAGCTTCGCAAGGTTATCTCAAGGTTGAATGAAAAGGCTTCGCTAGGATTTTAGAGGCTCTGAGTTGGCTGGGAATTTGAAAGCGAAACACGTATGAGCTATAGAACCGGGTTGGTTAACCTCTCAATATCCTCTGAAAAATCTTAGGAGACTACGGAATGCAGAGCCGCTCACTGGAAACATATTCGGAAAGATGACTCTAGCTTGGGTTCGCATACTCTACTCTAGCTCGAAGGGCCACGCTCGCTTACCGATAAAGGAGAGGATATAGCTCTTCACAAATATGGGGGAGATGGGAACAAGAAAAGAAGGTCATTCATGCACTCACTTTAGCTATACGATAGAGAGGGAGAGGTGTAGTCGGTACTCGACCGATAATGAATATATCATAGACTCGGTTTAATATGTTAATACGGTTCAATGGGTTAAATGCCCATTGTATGGGATTGGTGCCTATTGTCTGTATCGGTGCCTTTCCCAAGATGTGTAACCTTCCCTGACTAATGAAAATATTCAACTAGTGCAAATGTAGAGCTCTGCCTTCCTTAACAAACCCACAAACTAAATCCTTTCCTTTCAGTCCAATAAAAATATCTAGGAAAGGACCTATAGTTAGGATTCATAGCACAAGTAAAGGCACTTTCAATTCATTTATTCTCTCTATGAGCGCGGTAGCAAGTCAATTAGTGTTCGTTGAGACTGAGTGTAAGTTCGTTGAGACGACTGTGAAAACACCTTATAGTTGTCGCTCGTGAGGAAATACCACATTGTCGATGCTCCCGGCTTTCCCAATATAAATAAATATCAATGCATGAGCGGCTTTGCATTACCTGCATGATCAACCCAATAAAAATATCCTATCCAGTACCAAACCCTTTCCACTAGCATAAAGGAAGAGAAGTAGGCGAATGGGTAGGCAAAAATGAAGGCAAGCGTATAAATGACTATTAAGGCATAAATGACTATAGGTGTAAAAGAAGATAAGTAGGCGTAACTTATTTGATCTCCTTCTCCTTCTCGTTTGACGACTATCTCGTCTCTTTTTCTTTCTCCTCGTTTGACATCTATTGAGAATAAATACTCTATAAGAAGGAATATTAATTGAACTAATTAGATCGAGGAAATACTCGATAAAATGAAATAATTACAGTCTCAAGAATGAAGTCACTCACCCACCCTTGGGTGAGGTCATTTCTAGTTTTTATTCATTTTTATTTAAATAATGAGTATCTTGACTCAAGTATCTTGACTAAATTATCTCAATAAAAGAAAGGTCTAGAGATCTTGTCCACCAGGGCAAGGAATGTCTCTTATTTTAAAATAGATAATGGTAGGTAGTTTGCCTACTTGAGAAATAGAAAGAATCACTTCACGAATCACGAAAGAATCACGAAAGAATCACTCTACAAATCAATCTCAAAAGCCCTCTAAAATAAATCTACAAAACCTAGAAAAATCCCTTCTAAAATGAACTTAGAAAAATCCCTAATGCATGTTCAATCCCCTCTCAAATCCCCTCTATATTCTAGTTTTAAGATACATAAACAAATATTACTTCTTCTTCTTCTTCGTGAAAGTTAAAGTAATATTTATAATAAGATACATTGCTCTAATTTTCAAATTGTTTTTCTCTATATTCTTCTTTCATCTTCTAAGGCTTTAATTGTCTGAAATAGAGAATGATTTGTCTTCTCAACTTAAATCTTTAAAAATTTAAAGACTAAAGATGCATGCCTAAATTAACAACAAAAACACTATGTTTTAAGATAGGTTGACTAAAAAACAAATCAATTAATCTAATGGATGCCTTGGCATAGTTTCCTAGCCAAAAACATCTCAAGGGTTACAACATGTGACAAGTCATATCAACCTTTTACATGATCTCATTTGTATCACATGCTGCATCGAAATTTTGGATAAGCTCCTCTATATCACATGTTGCATCAAACTTTTGGATAAACTCCTCTGTATCACATGTTGCATGAAACTTTTATGTTAGATTTTATGTGTCACAACTTGCATCAACCTTTTGGATAAGGTCATTTGTCGATTGTGTTGTATCAACCGTGTGATCGATTATGCTTTTCTTTTGAATTAAAATCCACTCAAGTGTTTTAATTTGATTATGAAATGCATGGTTATATGCTTGCAATTCCTTGATTTCTTGAGAGGCGTTTTGTAAATGCTTTCCTGCTTTACCCACTTGTTATTTTGTTCATGCTCACTTGTCTCACTCGCTTGCACTTGTTTTTTTTATATCACTCTCAATTGATTTAATGTCACCTTAGGGTGTCAAGTACTACCGATCATGCACCCTAAAGTGTGATTACAATGACTTGATTTTGATGACTCGCTGGACCTCCTTATTCAAATTTCTTGTAGGTCATGATGATACTTTTTACACTTGACTTTGAAAGGGTTTTGCAACTTTGCCCTTTGTACAATTCAATGCTTAGATTCAATGGTTTATCCTTCAATTTTTACAATTCAATGATCAACTTAAGTCTTCAAAAGACTTTCGTCTCTGATATTTTGGCAATGCTCTAAGTAAATTTTGTTACTCCATGTGTGTTGTGTATGGTTTGTCAAATGAAATATGAGAGTAAAAAAACTAGACACAAAACATCATTAAGCTCAATGATATATGGGTTGCTCAGCCCAAATTTGAGTCACAGTTTAACTACTCAAGTACATGTCTTAAGTACCATAGTAAGTCTAACTCATAATACATCAAAAACATATAAATTGTAAAAGATATTTACATCTTTCACATAGAATAATAATAATAATAATAATAATCTATTTTTAAAGTCACACATCAAATTGGTGTATGAGACCCCTTTGTTTGTGGGACAACCTTCTTCCATAGCTTTTTCACTGCTACATTCTACAAAGATATGCATACCATACCCATCTAGATTTGACAACAATCTACAGAGATATACATACCCTATCCCTCTAGAATTGACCACTCCAACCGCTGAGGCAATAGAATTGTACACTCCAACCGCTGAGGCAAGCCTCTCATTCGGTGTTTGGAGTTATTAAAGTGATGGCCATAAGTACTTAACCTGAAATGAAATCAAATCATGTGGCAGATGATATTTAACCTGAAATGAAATCAAATCATGTGGCAGATGATATTCTTCTTTCGATTCAACCTACGCTGGGTTGAGTTTCAAAACCAACGGTGCCAATGGAGTCCACTGAGCATTACTCACTAACAACCAAAGCTCATGAGGTGGTGGTGGATTAGGCGTTCAGTATGTGAAAACAACCGCCATTACGCTGCAACGTTTTTCCTTCACTACCATGCAGTGCCTACGCACGCTATTGCAAGCACAACCACTTTCAATCATATACCAACACACTGTAAACTGGCCCGACTGAAAAAGGCGATGCACATTCTCTATGCCACGGATTGTGATGTAGATTCTTGTACATATGTTTCCCTGTTACATGCTTGCGTTCAAAAAAAAGCTTTAGCAGAGGGTAAATTAGTTCATTCTCACATCACTGAGAATAGATTTATGGCAGATACACTTTTACACAACACGCTTCTCAACATGTATGTGAAGTGCGGAAGTTTGGCTGACGCTCGAAAAGTGTTTGAGCAAATACCTCAACCAAACGTCTGCTCATGGACTATGATGATTGCAGCTTATGCAAGGTATGGCCCTGCCGAGGAGGCATTGGCTCTCTTTTATCATATGCAACGCAGATACACTTTTACACAACACGCTTCTCAACATGTATGAAGTATGGAAGTGTTTGACGCTCTGAAAAGCATTGAGCAACAATTCCCAAATCCAAAACGTCTGTCTATGGATCTGCGATGATTGTAGCTATGTAAGGTATGGTTCCGCCGATATGCATTGAATTTATTTTATATAACGATGGTTTCCAACCCAATCACTTCACGTTCTCCAGTGTTCTTTCCGCTTGTGCCCACTTGACATCTCTGGAACATGGTGTGGAAATCCATCAACAAATAATAAGAACTGGATACCAGTCTCATATATCTGTGGCGAATGCTCTTGTTGACATGTATGCAAAATGTGGGAAAATAGAGATTCAAATGCGATGTGTTTGACAAAATACCGAAACCAGATGTGGTATCCTGGACAATTATAATAGCAGGATATTCCCATTCAGGACATTGTTAAATGATGCATTGAAACCTTTAAGTTAGGGTCGGCTCCTACCTGAGACGTAGTCCGTGGAATGCTATGATTGCTGATCGGTATCAACAGAATGGGTTGGGTTTTGCGGACGATGCAGGTGTTTGACAAAATGCATCAGCGAGATGTGGTGTCTTGGAATTCAATGATTGCAGGATATGTACAAAATATTTTCGATGAAGCCCTCAATTTTATGAGATGCCTCAGTTTTAATGAAGTCTCCATGGAATGATGATCGCAGGATTTTGTACAGAACGGGTTTCGGATACTAGAAACTCTTTAACGCGAATACCCCAACGAAGCGGAAATAGAATGCACTATTGAGGATCGGTGTAATCGCGGAAATATTGACGAGGCTGTTAAACTATTTGAGGAAATGCCTCAACGAACCATGCTATCATGGAATACGATGATTTCAGGATATGCACATAATGGACTTGTTGACGAGGCCTTGAAACTTTTTCAGAAAATGCCCTCAACGAGACGTGGTCTCCTGACAGCAGTGATCCTGGTGGTTCTATAAAAACATCGTGAGGAAGCCCTGGAGCTTTTTCAACAAATGCAATTAGTTGGAGTAAAACCAGATTCAAAGACCTTCACTAGTATTCTCCCAGCATGTGCAAACCTGGCAGCTCTGGAACAGGGCATGGAGATCCATGAAGAAATAATTAGAAGTGGATTTCATACCAATATCCTTGTGGTGAATGCCCTGATAGATATGTATGCGTGGAATATACAAAGGGCACACACATTATTTAGTAAAATGCAACAACAAGACATTGTCTCCTGGACAACAATGATTGCAGGATACGCCACGCATTGATTTGCTAAGGAGGCATTGACCCTTTGAACAAATGAAACACACCGGCGAACCCAGACTACGTAACCCCATTTCAGGTTTCATTGTGTTTGCGTTACGTGGGTTTCAGTGAACGAGGGCTACTACGGCTCACGTACGAATGAATTGCTATCACATCTACAATGGACCACTACAATCCGGTAGGTTTGATCTTCTTGGTCGTTGGTATCTGAGAAGTAAAATACTTTATCAAAATGCCAATTGAAGCGGCCTGATGCTACTGGTTCAATTCTGCATTAGTGCCCAGAAATATATAACAACGTAGAGTTAGGAGAATATGTGGCAAAACGTGTTTTTTAATCCGAAAGATGCACCTTGGCTTCCTCTCAAACATACGTATGCAGCCGGTATGTAAGCTGGCATGTGGGGTGACATTGAAAAGGTAAGGAAATTGATGAATAACAGAGATTTAAAAAAGACACCTGGGTGCAGTTGGATTGAGGTCAATAATCAGGTACATGCTTTTCTCATAGAAGACAGGTCAAGCCCGTAGAAAAATTATACAATATTGAATAGATTGTCTTCAGAGAAGCAAGTGACAGGGTGTGTGTTTCCAATATGAGTTCTGTGCCCAATGATGTGTGTTAGAAGAAAGGAAAAAGTCTTTGCCACCGTGGTAAGAAGTTGACAATGGTCTTTGGACTGTTAACAACCTCGAATTATTAAGAAATCGAGTGTCCGCTTACTGTCACTTTGTACCCAATTTCATCTCTAAGATGTTGCAGTAATAAATTGATTTGAGTTCTTGTGTGATAACTGATGATAATAAGTCTAGCAGATAGAAATATTGCCTTTGCATCATGACTAGTTTGGCATCTCATCAACCTTGTATTGATGGCAAAAAACTAATTCTTCTTTCGGGTTCCAGTGAAGTACGACGTTTGAAGGTCTAGAGTATTTGGGGATTTGGTTACAGGCATTGTCTAGATAACATTATGCGGTGAATGATATTGCCATCCAGTGCAATGGAAAGCTGTATATTTGACCCCTTTGTAAAATTTTAAACAAAATTTCCTTAATTTTTTGAGCAACGAGCTTGACATCTTTTCCATTGTATGATGGTCGCCTTGCTTCGACTGACTATACGAGCTGGATAAACTATGTTATTGTGCACAGAAAATTTATCTTTATGGAACCCTATATTTTTAAAGATCCAAGTACAAGCAAAAATAGATAAAATGAAATAAACTTTACATATAACTATTATATAGTGGTTAATTTTTTAAATTTGAAAATATATTTTATATTATATCGATGCAAAGCAATATAATTAATTCCTTTATCTTGTCAAAAAGTTTATTGCTATGAAGGAGATGTGTAATTCCTTTAGGATTTCAAAAAAATATTTCAATGTTGGGTCATAAATAAAATATTTCAGTGTCCACATAAAGTAAAATATTTTTTTGTCAATTGGGGTTTGGATGGTTGCCAGGAATGATTGTTATCCTCCCCACCTAGTCAAAAAAGTTTGTTTCTATGAGGGAGATGTGTAATTCATTTAGGATTTCAAAAAAATATTTCAATGTCTACCTAAAGTAAAATATTTTTTGTCAATTGAGTTTAGTTTGGATGGTTGTGAGGAAAGATTGTTATCCTCCCCACCAAAAGTCAATTCCCTGTGGAAAAAGTAAAATATGCTTTTATCAACTTTATGTGTGTGTGTTTGTAGATATAAAGAAAAAATAAATTCAATGTAGGTCATAAATAAATTGTTTCAATGTCCAAGTTAAGTAAACTATTTCAATATCAACTTTATACATGCACACACACATAAAACATTTGAAAGTAAAAAATTTATTATGGTTAAAACATTTTCATGGTGTGTTATTTAGTATGAGGGGGATGTGTAATTCCATCTTAACTTTGGATTTATCATGCATTGAGAGGGTTCAAGTCCCTTGAGGTGAAAGCTTCTTTTAGATCCTTGATCAATAAACCTCCACAATGTTTTGGAAGGAAAATAGAGTCTCAGGTGACCAAGGCCCATTTACGCCCATTTACGGTCTCTTCCAAGACCCTAAAAGAAAATCCCTATGAAGAGACCAAATAGCTTTCGAGATTTTTGAGAAATCAACAAAAACAGAAAAGAGGTAAAAGGGCATGGATTGGAGAACAAACTTGAGAAGAGTAATTTTACCAAGTAAGTTGAGATAGCAGAAAGTCCAACTATTAAGCTTGTCTTCGAGCTTGGAGAGTAGGTCTTCCCAGGGGGCATTCCGAAGGGCGTTGACAAGAAAGGGAGCACTGAGATATTTGGAGGGAAGGGAACACCTTTGGAAGCCAAGAAGGTTAGTAATGTTGTTTTGGATGGTGAGAGGGGTATTAAAAAAGAAGATTTGAGACTTGTTATGGTTGATGAGAAGTTTGAAGACTATCATGAAAGAGTTCAGTACTTTTTTTAAGGAGAGAGCCTCGTAGATAGTGGGGTAGCTAGAGAGAAGGGTATCATCAATAAATAGGTGGGAGAGAGGCTCAAGGTCAATATGGATTCGAATGCCTTTGAGAGAGCTAGAAAGAATGGCAAATTTCAAAGATCTACCTAAATGCTTTGTTGCAAGAATAAATAAGAAAGGAGAAAGGGGATCTCCTTTCCATATGCCACGAAAGGGATTGAAAGTGTCAGAGGGGGGAGCCATTGACCAGAATGGAAAAGAAGGCCAATGAGACAAGATTTTTGACCCAGGAAACCCAAGCCCAAAAAATCATCCAAAGGCAGGAAGAAGTTTCTCTAGATAGCTCTAGTTCAATTTGTCATATGCTTTGGACATGTCCAATTTTAGAAGCATTCCCAAGGTTTTGTTGACCTTCAAAGTTTGGATGGTTTCATGAGAAAAATTTATTTTGTCTAGGATTTATTGATCCTCCACATACCCCCTTTGCTCAAGAGAGATGATTCTATGAAGGATGGGTTTGAGCATGTTAGTAATCATCTTGGAGATAATTTTGTAAATGACATTGATGTAGGAGCATTTTCCCTCCAAAATCAACCTTGTTGATTAGACCTTAGGGGTCTTTGAATTTACTAATGGAGTAGGTTCCCTAACTTTAAATTATAGTATTTTCTATGTATTATAGAAAGTCCACACAAGTTAGGATTGGATTTGAATTGAGATTGATAATATGTAAGTGAATCTACCTTGTTAAACAGATCTCAAGAGTTTGTGAGATTTAGAGAGATCTTAGGGTGAGGTGTAGATCTTTTGAGGATTTTGTGGATTTGAGGGATCTTATGAGTTGTTGAGGGAGAGATTTTAGGATCTTAACCAAATTCATGTATCATAATCCTTTTGAGTATGAATATGTAAGCCTACGGGCATTGAGTAAGGAACAAGAGTTAGACAGAGATAGAGGAATAGGAGTGTGAGTGAAAAGGGCCAAAGGTGGTCAAAGGCCAAAGCAAATGCCAATGAATTGTAAATCAGACCAAGAAAGGCAAGGAGGCCTTGTGTAAATTTGTGTACAGAGATTCATTAATAGAAATATTTGTGTTTATTGGTTCTCTGTGTAAATGTGGAGAATGGATATTCCCATCATTATCATGGTGTCCCTATGTTGAGTGATTGAAGTCCATATCAGACTCTTCCGAAGTCGTGATTGCAGGTTTCGGGGTTTCAACAATAATAAATCCCTTCATTCAAAGAAAGAAGGATCGATCAGGGTCAAGTGACAATCGATTCAGAGTATAATCGAAGATGAGCCAAAGATTGAATTCAGTTCCATGTGGAGACGAGTTGAGGGTCGAATACCTTCGATGAAAATTTTCAAATTCCTTTACAGGCATCGAGGAACAATGATCGTCGGATCAAGGTAAGGAGTGATTGTTCTAGATCGACGACGAAGATTCCTTAGACTATTGGAGCCTTATCGTCGAAGTTCATTAATCGTCGGGAGTTTGATTTGTTGGATCGAAACTTTAAAGTTCTTTAGTTCCAACGACGACAAGCTTCAAGAGATAAACGGTAGAGATATACTCTGAGTGAGTTAGATCAATGGCTCTCGAAAGGACGCATAGCAGCTGGTCTGTCAAAGACCAAGAGGGAAGTGGAAAGGAAGTAATGAATCGTGATATTTGATCACTAGAGATCAATGTTGGAGGATGATTTGTTGATCGGTAGAATCGACGGTCGAGATTATATCGTCGGGAGGTTACCTTGTCGGGACTTGCCAAACTCTAAGCTGGGATCGCCAACGATGACTATGAAATCATCGATGAAGATAAAGGTGGAGGAAAGCTTCAACAGATGAATGGTGAGGATTCAATCAGGGAAAAGATCGACGATGTAGATTCAACTTGATTAACAAAGGCGAGGTAATCAGGGTGGCTAGATCAAGGATGCAGAAGGGGACACATGGTAATCTCCTATGCAATGAAAGTCGGAATGGGTCTGGTTTCATTGGAGCGAACATATCATCCAGACAGTTGAATCTAAGAATGCAACGATACCCCAAGGCTGGCGACGACGTTAAGCACCTGGTTCTAGCTCATGGTCTTATGAAGTGTTAGCGCCAATATATCAGGACCAAAAGTTTCATAGGGGTTCTGCAACATGAGATCTCCAATAAAGAAATGGAATTCGTCGCCGCCGACGACTAGCCCTTGTTCATGGCACTTGGTCTTATGGAAGGATAGTTCCTGGGTTTGTGAAAGGTTAGCACTGGTTCCATCTTTGTGAGCATTAAGTTGAAGTGCCTGTTATCCCCTATCCTAGGGATAACTAAGGAGATTATGTCTCAAGGCCCACAGATCCTAGACATGGAGTACCGAGAGATATATAACTTGAGCTTGGCCCTGGAGGGCCCATCTTTTCTTCAGCGCCTCCTATCTATCAACAACAACAACATCCACCCCATCAGCCTGATTCTGAAGTAGTAGCGGGTCTTGCTCAATGAGGTAATGAGTCTGGGTATCATAGTATGTGTCACTCTAATTCTCAAAACATTTGAATATGTGCATTGAATTCTCTTTTGTTTCATGACGTTTGCTTGGAAATTATGCTCTTTAACTTGTCCATACCTAGGGGGGATGATAGAGTGCCTTAGTAAGTTGGTTCCCTTAGGGATGAGTTTCCACTGGGTGGGTCTATGAAAGGTCATCGTCCATTCATTACATACTTACCACTTTTCATCATTATCCCTCTCATCTATCCCCTACATTGGTTCGGGCATTGGTTTTGCCAAGCTAGTAAGGGTTGTACCTTGCCTTGTGGGAAGAAGGGGCTAAAGGCCCAGAGGGTAAAAGTAGATGGAAATTTTTTAAATCCAAGATAAAACCTTCAGATGCTTCGCCCAAGGATTCCCGAGAAAGCAATAAAAGGCTTCTCAGCAAGAAAAGGGGACCCATAAAATAGAATAAAACTCGAGGCCTAGTTGGTGGATAGGAGGTCTCATCATGAGCCAAACTATTAGGTCCATGGGCATGTAGCGGTATGACACTACTATTCATCTGGTCACAAAGCCAGGGCAGTGGCTCTTGGTGGCATAGCCAAGAGAAAGGGGGTCTCATCACGAGCCACCCTTCTCATTTCCGTGAAATGCTTGTGGGTAACGCTATCACCACTGGTCACCACACCAGGACAATGTCCTACAACTATTCTCTTGAAAATAAAAAGCAATAAGACAAAGAGTAAAAGGCATTGAATGGGCTAGGAAACAATGGCATCCATGACAAGGTGCATCTCACCCTCTACAGAGGCACCCACAAGTAAGACCTACATTTCCATGTCATCATTGCGCCCCTTGCCCAAACATTCCCTACACCATCTCATACATTTACATGATCTAGATTGGTATTCACCTGGGAAACAACCCACACCTGAGGAGGATTAGCCCAATAGGACATCTTGAGACCCTCTCCAAACCTAGCTTGTTAAATAACATAACGTCTTTAAGCATTTTTATGGGTAAAGGGGGGTTTGATGCACATGTTTGGGTAACTTGATTATTATATGTGATTAACATTGCTATGATCCCTATGACTTATGAGCCCATGGAGGGCATACTTCTTGTTGCAGGACCATGCCTGACAGACAGGTACATATGGGGAGATGATTAGTTCGGACCTCCATGGGGCTAAAATCCCACCAGATGGATGTTGTGACCCCAGCCAGGGGCAGAGGGATACTAGAGGCTTGCACCAAAGAAAAAGGAGGGTGTTCCACCAGAGTCACTTTGGCAGGCCTAGACCTAGGGGGTCTTTCTCTCCCATCATGATGTTGGCCCTTGAAGGCCCTTGACGTCATCATTTTGAGCCTTGACGTCATCTAGTTAGGGTTTTGGCATGAAGACGGTTTGGTTGGCACGTGTGGAAGCTTTTGAGGCCTTTTAAGGCCTAACATTTCACTTTGGAAGCCTAGTGTTCCATGAAGGGGCCTAACGTCACCCTAGGAGGGTCATGATGTCACTTGTATTGTATAAATAGAGAGTTAAGACTCTCATTTTATCATCATCTTTCACTCACACAAGTGTGAGGTCTGAAATTCGGCCTCTTTTAAGGCTTATTGGCTAAAATTAAGTGGTGCTCAACTCTTGGAGGAGGCTATTTTTGGTGTATTTTTGCATTTTCATGGTGGAAAGTCTTCAACTAGGGTTTGTGGCTAGATTATTCTTGATGAAGTAAGTAGAAATCTGCAATCCTTCTTTATTTTTAATGGTTATGGTGCATTTCCTTATTCATTTCTAAGATTATGAAATTGCTAGTTTGAAACCCTAGGAGAAAAGCACATGTTATTGTCCTTTTCTTTATAACTCTTCACCTACTTGATTTTTCTAGAGAACACCTCCCTTGAAGGATATACTAGAGCCCTGCCTTTGTATCACTCTAGTATCATTTCTTCATTAAGCTCCATACATTTATTTCAAGTTTGATCTAAAGAAGAAGGAAATCGTTAGGGCCTAGGGTTACCTACTTTGTAACATCTTTTCCTTCTAGGGTTTTAGATATCGAGGCCTTATGTTACTAACACCTCAATCATCTTCCCTTTCCTTTAGCTCAACTATTATCATTTGGTGTTTCCCTCTATGAATTGTCGCTGCAAACTTTGACTCCATTTACCCTAAAAGGCACTAGTTCACACCTTACAAGTGATTGATTGACTAAAACAACTCTTAAACCATATACCTTAAGACCTTTACTAACTATTACTAACTTTAAATTAGACTTACTAACTAATTTGTTTATGTTGCAAAAGATTGTTTCAACCATCTATAACAACAACAAGTTCATCTTGAAAGCAAGATTTAAAGTTGATTATACAATGTCGTCATTGCTTCTGACAATTACTATCATTTTGTCAAGTTTATGTTATCATTTCTTGTCATTTTTGAAGCTTTATTGAGGCATAGTTTTGAAGCTATTGATAAATATATATTGTTGTTATAAATACTTCTATTGCTTCAACTTTTATATCAACTCGTTCATTTTATCAAAATTCTATGGTTTTATGAAGCACTAACATCATCTAGTACTTGCAAATAGCATCTTTTCTTGTTGTCTTGTTCTGGGTAGGTACACTTAAATATTACTTTTCTTCATCTCTTTAAAACCCTTGGACCTTTTGATCAGAGTGACTTGTGAGAGGGGTGGTACTTTCTTGATACTTTTCCCTAGCCTTCTCAAACACCCAGATCACTGGGGATGTCTCCCCTGGGGTACCACTCCTAAATAGAAAGAGGTGTCTTGTTAAGGTGACAGTGATAGGACATCCTCTTTGTTACGCCAATTTAGTATTCACTTGCCTTTGGCTTTGGGCAAGTACAAATTGTGCGATAACATTTTGGCACCGTTGTCGAGGAACACTAAGTCAATATTCCTCGAGACGACACTTTTCGGTAAGCCTTTTCTCAAAAGCCTTCTTTTCACAAGAGCTTACATGGCGACTCCATTGAGGGTGACTCCCTCATCCCTATGCTAATCCTTAAGAGGATATCTGGAGACTCCACTAACCTTTTCCAAGGTGCCACCTTACTCTCAATTTTGTGATATTTCTGAGTTATGGGATCATGGTGCCCTGGGAAAAAGTGTATCCGACTATTGATTTCAAACGTTTTCAAGGATACTCGTGTTACTTTGATGCAAAATGGTTGAACAACTCTCCAAGATTTGGAGGCCTCCCAATTACTCACATTGTAGAGTTCTTGAAGTATATAAACGAGATAGAATGGGAAGGGGAGGATCTTCTGGTAAAATTGTTCATACTTTCTCTTCCATCTTTTTTGCAAGATTGGTTTAAGGGTTGTTGCAAAGATAGGGGTATATCATCTTTCATAGACCTCATCAGTAGTTTTATTGAATTTGTCAAACCACAATGTTAGACATATGAATATGCACTTGAAAATCTCACAATAGCCTTAGAGAACGAAGGATTCACCACTGCGATTGTGAAAGATCTCAGGGATGTATACCATACTCAATACCAAGAACCCTCTCATATAGAAGGAGAGATTTATGAAGAAAATTTTCAACCCCTTGAAGAGGAGCAAGATTTTTCCCATGATTCGATAAATGCAGTGAATATTCAACTAGAGAAGTGAATTATGAGGATGAAGCACTAGTAACCTCTCCTTCGTCCGATGAAGCTCTCCAAGATCCTATCTCTCCAACACAAGATGAAGAGAATAAGGTGAGTCATTTTCCTTTCCAGTTTTTTGATGACACTTTGTTCTATGATTCAGAAGGCGGAGAAGTAAAGGAACCCTTGGAAGAGCTAGCTCCTTCATTTTCTGATGAAGACGAAGAGATGAGTCTTGGTGATGATGTACTAGACCCTCTTCCATTTGATGGAGCCATCCAAGCCATTGATGCTCCTGCACAACAAGAAGTGAACACAATAAGTTATTTCCATTTCCAATATTTTGATGATGCTTTGTTTTATAATTTGGAAAGTGAAGAAGTACTAGATGAGCCCTGAGATGCATTAAATCCTTCATGTTATGATAAAGGGGGTGACATTGTTGATAATATCGATGAGTTCATACATGTTGGAAGATGCAAGTGGGATGTGATTGGTTCAAATGAGGATCCAATTTATGATATGGAAAGACATTTCCAAATGTTTCCTTTACAACTATCATATGAGGTTACTAATGATTTTGACATATGGAAACAAGGAAATGATATAGTTACAAACATCTAAAAGGGTGACCTATTTCTATTTTCTCCTGATGATTTTCGATCATACCTTGAAGATTTTGATGAGTACTCCTTTGAGCACTTGGATTTAAATTATGAATAATATTATCAACCACCGTTGTGCTCAGATCTTGATAGAGGCGAGGACATTGGTTGCTCAAAGCAGGGTACTTGTGACAAGGTTCTCCAGCCCCCTTTGATTACTTTACCTCTCTATGTCATTAAGGGTGTAGTTGGGAAACATGTCCCTTGTCTTGAGTTTTATTCGGGGCAAATCCTTCTTTTAGAATCCAAGGGTAGTTTGAATGCCTTAAAAATAAGTATATTGTCTCAGTCTTTCAACCTTCCCTTAAGAAATTGCAATTCATCCTCTAAGATCTTATTGGTCCCTTCCAAGACCTCGGGAAAGATGCCCAAGGTATCCAACCTTCAGACTCTTTGAGTCGGTCTTTTGAACATTTCATTTTTCATGATTCCTTTCTAAGATGGATTGAGCACTTTCCTAAGAGTGTGAATTGGCATAATTTTTTCCCTCCCTCCCGCCTCCATCAGCAAGACTTTACGATTTATGATGATACAATACGTTTTCTAACTCATGTTATTTTTGTGCTTGACTTATCATTGTTTTGGTTTATGATGAAGCACAGAGGAATGTATTATGAGACAATGCTAGGATGGTTTCATTGGCTATTTGACTACACCTAACATTCAACCAACAAGTAAGTAGAGGTAAGTAGGTAGGAATTTGCATTCATTGTATATACCATCTGCATATTATGCTAGAGTAGTGTAGTTTCATTCCCATTTGTATATATGATTTCTTACTTGTATTTCATTGTATTATATATGAGCCAGGGGTGATATCACCACCCCAAAAAATCACTAATCGCTTTTGTTGAGATCAAGCAAATCATAGGTCATGACAGAGATGTTGAGGTTCTCCTGTGCTCTACAGTGAGCACATGTCCCCGAGTTAGAGCCATATGTTATCCCCTATCCTAGGGATAACTAAGGATATTATGTCTCGAGGCCCATAGGTTGTAGACATGGAGTACCGAGAGCCATATGACTTGAGCTTGGCCCTGGAGAGCCCATATTTTCTTCAATGCCTCCTATCTATCAGCAGCAGCAACATCCATCCCATCAGCCTAGTTTTGAAATAGCAATGGGTCTTTCTCCATGAGGTAATGAGTTTGGGTATCATGGTATGTGTCACTCTGATTCTCAAAACGTTTGAATATGTGGATTGAATTCTCTTTTGTCTCATAATGTTTGCTTGGAAATTATGCTCTTTAACTTGTCCATACCTAGGGGGGATGACAGAGTGTCCTAGTAAGTTGGTTCCCTTAGGGATGAGTTTCCATTGGGTGGGTCTATGAAAGTTCATCGTCCATTCCTTCCATACTTACCACTTTTCATCATTATCCCTCTCATCTATCCCCTACATTGATTCGGGCATTGGGTTTGCCAAGATAGTAAGGGTTGTACCTTGCCTTGTGGGAAGAAGGGGCTAAAGGTCCAGAGGGTAAAAGTAGCTGGAAAATTTTTAAAGCCAAGATAAAACCTTCAGATGCTTCACCCAAGGATTCCCGAGAAAGCAATAAAAGGCTTCTCAGCAAGAAAAGGGGACCCGTAAAATAAAATAAAACTCAAGGCCTAGTTGGTGGATAGGAGGTCTCATTATGAGTCGACCTATTAGGTCCATGGGAATATAGCGATATGACACTACTATTCATCTGGTCACCAAGCCAGGGTAGTGGCTCTTGGTGGCATATCCAAGAGAAAGGGGGTCTCATCATGAGCCAACCTTCTCATTTCCGTGAAATGCTTGTGGGTAATGCTATCACCACTGGTCACCACGCCAGGACAATGTCCTATAACTATTCTCTTGAAAAGAAAAAGCAATAAGACAAAGAGTAAAAGAAATTGAATGGGCTAGGAAACAATGGCATCCATGACAAGGTGCATCTCACCCTCTACAGAGGCACCCACATGTAAGACCTACATTTCCCTGTCATCATTGCACCCTTTGCCCAAACATTCCCTACACCATCTCATACATTTACATGAACTAGATTGGTCTTCACCCAGGAAACAACCCACACACGAGGAGGATTATCCCAATAGGACATCCTGAGACCCTCTCCAAACCTTCTTGTTAAATAGCATAATGTCTTTAAGCACTTGTCTGGGTAAAGGGGGGTTTGATGCACATGTTTCGGTAACTTGATTATTAGATGTGATTAATATTGCTATGATCCATGTGACTTATGAGCACATGGAGGGCGTACTTGTTGTTGTTGCAGGACCATGCTCGATGGATAGGTACATATGGGGAGATGATTAGTTTGGACCTCCATGGGGCTAAAAGCCCACCAGATGGATGTTGTGACCCCAGCTAGGGGCAGAGGGATACCAAAGTATTGCACCAGAGAAAAAGGAGGACATTCCACTAGAAGCACTTTGACAATCCTGGACTTAGGGGGGTCTTGCTCTCCCACCATGACGTTGGCCCATGAAGGCCCCTAACGTCATCATTTTGAGCCTTGACGTCATCTAGTTAGGGTTTTGGCATGAGGACGGTTTGGTTGGCATGTGTATCAAGTTTTTAGGCCTTTTGATGCCTAACATTTCACTTTGGAAGCCTAGCGTTCCATGAAGGGGCCTAACGTCACCCTAGGAGGGCATGACGTCATCCCTAAAAGACAACATTAGGGTTTTAATTGTCAATTTTATGTAAAATTGGATTTTTTATGTAAACTGGCGATGTCGACCTTTTTTGACCTAAAATGTAATTAAAGGTCACTTGTATTGTATAAATAGAGAGTTAAGACTCTCATTTTATCATCATCTTTCACTTACACAAGTGTGAGGTTTGAAATTCGACCTCTTTTAAGGCTTATTGGTTGAAATTAAGTGGTGCGCAACTCTTGGAGGAGGCTTTTTTGGTGTATTTTTTCATTTTCATGGTGGAAAGTCTTCAACTAGGGTTTGTGGCTAGATTATTCTTGATGAAGTAAGTAGAAATCTGCAATCCTTCTTTATTTTTAATGGTTATGGTGCATTTGCTTATTCATTTCTAAGATGATGATATTTCTAGTTTGAAACCCTAGGAGAAAAGCACATGTTATTGTCCTTTTCTTTATAACTCTTCACCTACTTGATTTTTCTAGAGAACACCTCCCTTGAATGATATACTAGAGCCCTACCTTTGTAGCACTCTAGTATCATTGCTTCATTAAGCTTCATACATTTATTTCAAGTTTGATCTAAAGAAGAAGGAAATCGCTAGGGCCTTGGGTTACCTACTTTCTAGCATCTTTTCCTTCTAGGGTTTTAGATATTGAGGCCTTAGGTTACTAACACCTCAATCATATTCCCTTTGCTTTATCTCATCTATTATCATTTGTTGTTTCCCTCTAAGAATTGTCGCTGCAAACTTTGACTCCATTTACCCTAAAAGGCACTAGTTCACACCTTACAAGTGATTGATTGACTAAAACAACTCTTAAACCATCTACATTAAGACCTTTACTAACTATTACTAACTTTAGATTAGACTAACTTACTAACTAATTTGTTGATGTTGCAAAATTTTGCTACAACCATCTATAACAATAACAAATTAATCTTGAAAGCAAGATTTAACGCTGATTATACATTGTTGTCATTGCTTCTGACAATTACTATCATTTTGTCAAGTGTATGTTATCATTTCTTGTCATTTTTTAAGCTTTATTGAGGCATACTTGTGAAGCAATTGCTAAATATATATTGTTGTTATAAATACTTCTATTGCTTCATCTTTTATATCAACTTGTTCATTTTATCAAAATTCTATGGTTTTATGAAGCACTAACATCATATGGTACTTGCAAACAACATCTTTTCTTGTTGTCTTGTTCTCGGTAGGTACACTTAAATATTACTTTGCTTCATCTCTTTAAAACCCTTGGAACTTTTGATCAAAGTGACCTGTGAGAGGGGTGAGACTTTCTTAATACTTTTCCCTAGCCTTCTCAAACGCCCAGGTCACTGGGGACGTCTCCCCTGGGGTACCACTCCTAAATAGAAAAAGGTGTCTTGTTAAGGTGACAGTGATAGGACATCCTCCTTGTTACACCAATTTAGTATTCACTTTTCTTTTGCTTTGGGCAAGTGCAAATTGCACAATAACAACGCCTATATGTGTGATTGAGACGAGATTTGGGACATGCGAGAACACAGAGTTTGAGACTCTATTCAAAGGAGGATTTTGGGCCACATGAAGAATTGAGAGTAGTATAGTGCTGAAGCTCATCAAGGTTTATTATTTTCCTACATATTGTGGTTTTTTTACCGGAGGTCATCATCAAACATTGCATAAGGTAATAGGTCTAAACTTATCAGTAGAATGAGGATTATGTTTTTTGGGAATAAGCACAATGAAGGAGGAGTTAAAAACATGTAGAATGTTACCTAAGATTCACGACTCTTTGACAACCTTCATGATCCAAATCGATCCAAAAAGGCCTAAAAATCAAAGTTCTTATATTTAGACAAAACTAGCGTCGTCGCGTAGGGCTCGTCGTGTTGATTCTGGCAGTATATTATTTTTTGAAAATGGACTTTGTATGGCGAAGTTATCGCGATCTAAAAAATTTCCAAATAGGCAAAAAAAAGTCAGCAATCAACAGTCCATATTGTTGACGTCAGCAGTACATCATCATGACATGGAAGATGACATCAACATGACATCGTGTTGACATGGAAGCACCCGAGCGTGACATGTGTCAGTCATTTTTGGTGTTTTTAGGGTTGAGTTGGCACAGTACATTTTCGACACATGGCACTGTACAGAAGTGACACATGGCGGTACGGACGTGACGTGGGCCAGTGACATCAAGACACGTGGAAATACAGAAGGATGCATGGAAGTGAAGTGGTGACAGGTGGAATCCTCTAGGCATGACACGTGGAAGGTATGCTGACAAAGCAATGACATTGCGTACGACAAGTTGACTCTGCAGGGGAGTTGGAAGGGTGACTGTGCAGGTGACTGGATTGTACGGTGGAAACTCACAGGGTGACACATGGCACCCCAGATGAGGCCAATAAGGCATGGTCAAAAATTATGTTGCACCTTCGGGGGATTCGAACTCCTAACCTGCCAGACTAGCCAACAGACTAACCACCATACGCTAACCGGTCGAGCTACGTTGTTGCTTGTTAAACCATGTGGCAGAAAAGCTATATAAGTTGGAGTTAGCACAGGTTTTGGGGTTAGCGCCCGGTCGGCAGGGCTAGCCTGTCGACCAAGGTGCATGATTCTTGCACCTTCCATATGACCATGACCGAGGACCTTGGGCACGAGCCTGGTTGTTTAGCCTATGCACTGGCCAATGGGCCATTCATATGACCGGGAGCCTGGAAAAAAGAGGTTGACGCGCATTTTTTCCAAAAAGTGTTTTTTACACCTTGAGTTTGGATTTTTTATGGTTTATTATGTTGATTTTGTTGGATTTAGGCCCAAAAAGTGAGGATATGGAGCCCGATTTGAGGCCAGATTTTGGGAGGAGGTTGGGATGTGAACCCCAATTGAAAATATATATAAACCAGGTGTTTTTGATAGCCATAGGAGGGAAGATACAATAGAATGATGAATATTTTTTGAAGCTTAAGCCATTACTATGTAGGAAAGCCTTTGAGGAAGCGAACTTTGGAGGCCATTTTCGGGAGCTACGCTCAACCTTTTTCAGTGTCTTCAGTTGTGTTGGATTCTTGAGGTCGAGAAAAGCATAACCAGACCAATTTGTAATCCAATTGATGTAATTATGATGCATTTTTGAAGCATTGAAGATTAATAAGAAAGCCTCCCCCACTGAGACAAAGGCCTGGAGACGTAGGCAACTTTGTCAAACTCCGCTATCAATCTTTGGCGTTATGGTTTGTTGTTCTTAGTGATTATTTTCTGTTATGCATTCTTTATGATGGCTGCAACATTCTTTCATTTAATCTCCTTCTTCTCTTAATTTATGAATGGTAAATGACTCATGCATAAATTTAACCATAGTATTTTAAAAGATCATTTTCGGATCACTTCCAGACTTCAACTCCTATAATGGGCCAACAAGATTAGAATAAGTCAATTGTGAACCCATACGTCCCAAGATATTTTTTAGTAGCCATAGCTTTGACAATTGTCGCTACTTCCTTTAGGGAGATGGAATTTAGAACACTTTGATTGTTCTTTGGTGAGACCAAGGAAGGGATTGCGGATAGAATAGAATCAATGGATTCATGTCTGTCCACTAGCGGTTCCATCATGATTTGGATGAAATGCTCCTTCAAGTCTTGTACAATGTCCTCATATCTTTCCAATTTCTATCCTACAACAAATGTTAGGCTGGATATTTGATTATGATTCCATCTATTGAGCATAGAGTTATGGAAGAACTTGAAATTTGTGTCTCCTTTTAACCAACAGATTCACGATTTTTTATTCCATAATACTTCCTCTTGTTTTGCCCTGATTTTGGTTTCATGTTTTAGGTGCTCCTCTTATGTTTCTTGATCCATAATTCTTCCATTGAGAATGATACTAGCCTAGATAACATCTGTGTTCTTCTCAAGTTTTTCCTTTTCTAAAAAGATGTTGTCAAAGACCTCCCTACTCCAGTTTTTTATTTGCTTCTTAACCTATTTTAATTTTTGTTGAAATTGAGAACATTAGAGAACCAAGGGTAGGGGTTTGAAGTTGTCCACCACTTTTCCAAGTTGGTCATAAAATTTGGATGGTCCAGCTATAAATGTTTGAATCATAAAGGATGAGGCATTGGTGCCAGTGAACAATTCTAGGAAAGTTTGATGGGCCAATGATGGGAACTAGCATATGGCAGAATTTCTGCTTCAACCAACATCATTCTTCAAAACAAGATTTCAAAGATTAGAAAGTGATCTAACCTTATCACAATTTGGTGAGGTCCTCCATGCTTTTTATTCCAAGTGTGGCATCCATTGAACATGTGAATGTCAATGCGTATAAGGTCGGATATCATACTTTTGAATGTCGCATTATCTGAGTCTAATTTCCTAAGTCCTCCTCTCTTCTCTTGTAGAGATGTTAATATGTTGAAGTCTCCGTCTATGCTCCAACTATGGTCAGACACCAATTCCGCGAGATCTTTGAGAAAGTCTAATTTTAATAAGAGGGTTAGTAGGATCATAGATGTTGGTGATGGAGCCTTGGATCTATAAGTCCCTGAATTTGAAGTATGTTGAGAGGAAGTGAGGCAATTCCATGAAGTTCTCAATGGTAATCTAATTTGATTTCCGTAAAACTGCCATTCCACCTGAAAATCCCATAATTAATACTATGGATACCTTACTTGCTTCCCATCATTTCTCAACCAAAGTTGACATTATATCTTTGTCACATTTAATTTTTTATAGTAGTATAATGGTGGGTTTCTCCTGGTTGATTTTTTTCTCTAGCATGTAGTGTTTTCTAAGTGCATTAAGGCCTCTTACATTCCATGAAATAAATTTCATTATTAACCTGGTATAAGAAAAGAGTGGCACTCAGTTATCTCTGAAGGGAGACCTAAACTCACAATTTAGGTTGGGAGTGAAAGTACTTGTTTGACAATCTGATTATCTATCCTAGTTCCACTAGGAGGGCACCTACTTCCTCTAGTTTCTACTTGAATGATTTGCGTCCTCTCTTTTTCTCAACTCGGAGACCACATTACACAAGATTATGCACGTTGATTACCATCGAACTACCTCATTTGCAGATGCACATGATTTTGTATGGACATGTGAGGCTTGTCAGAGGTTTGAGGGGAAGCAAAAGATCTATGTTTTTCCCTTGGACCTTGTCATAGTGCATTTAGCCGTGGGGGTTATATTTTATTGGGCATTTTTCATAGAGTTCCAACAATGGTCACAACTGGATTTTGGTGGCCACAAATTACTTCACCATATGGGTGGAGGCAATCCTGCTGAAGATTTCATCTAGCACTAACATTGTTAGATTCTTAGAGGACAATATTGTTGAATTTTCACTAGGCTAAGCTCAAGCATTAAGTTTATTTCAATTTGAGCATTTACTTGAACCATAGACAAATGCAACTACACCATTAACAATTGTTGCAATAACCAAGATCACAAGAAAAATTACCATGCACAAGAACACAAGAAATATCATGGGAAACCCTTCTCAAAAAGGGAATAAAACCTAGCAATCCTTTGTTATATTCTCAAGAGAAAGACCTCCCACACCATAGACCTAGCACACAAAAGGGTGCTCTCAAAAACCAAGAAGGCTAGCGTCCAAGAGAGGTGCGCACTTCATCCCTAGAAGATGTACTTGCTGAAATTTCCAAAATCACATGTGTGTTGTGTTTCCTCAATGGGGAAATCACCTTTATTTATACTAGACTAGACACATCAAAAGTGGTGTCTATTGGCACAACAAGTCCAACCTCAATAACTCATAATATAATTAATAATTACTATATTAATTATCTTTCACTTTATGGTGGGGCTGACCTGTACCCTTTACATCACAATTAGGGTTACAGGTAAATCTAACTCTTAGACAATATAGCAAGGGATGTCACACACCCACTAGTGCTCAGCTACTAGGGGCACATCCACCTATGCTCATCCATAGGGACGTCCAACTCAACAGATGCAATGTCCCCACTTTGGGACATCATCACAGTGCAGAGGTTTATGATGACCAGAGTAGCCAGATGGATGTTATAGCGAGTACAGGGGTTATTGAGAGGCATTGTGGGGTCAGCTTGCATTGCTCATCCTATTTCATCATGATGAGCCATTCTGCACAGTTTGGATTTGGTTTCGAGGCATTCCGACGATTTCCATGGTTTTGAGTATTTTTGGCTATAAGTCAATTAAATTCACTGAAGAGGTCATTTTGGGCACATTACTTGGAGGAACCTCTCAGTGTAGTAGCTCATTGGAATCGGGAGAAGAAACACTACAAGATGGGATGTTTAGAAGTGACTTTCAGTGGTCAGGGAAGTCACAAGGAGAGATAAGACGATTTTTAGAAGAAAAAGGGTTATATAATTAATTAAAGTGGTTTAATTAATTAATTAAATATTAATAAAATGAAAGTCACTTTGGAGGGACAAGGTGAGCAAAAAATTATAAAGGAAAGGCAAGGGCCTCTACTCATTCATTCATGTATGATCATATTTTAATATATGGCTTTTAGCTAGTGAGCCCAACATTGGGGGTTTTGAGGGTTTTGACTTAACAAACCCTAGAGGATGATTGGGTGGTGAAATATTCCACCTAACTTGTCCCAAGCTTGGTCTCAAAGATGAAATAGGCTCTCGCGCCATTCTAGTTCCATATCTACTCAGTTGCAGGAGGATTCTACATCAGTTCATGTGCAGATAGAGAGAGGGCACACCAGTTGAGGGTTTCCAGCAAGAGGGGTGCACCAGTTGAGGGTTTCCAGCAAGAGGGGCGCACCACCCATTGAGGGAGGATTCATTCTAGCTGAGGAGAAGAGATTTCAGGAATTCCAGGTATTGGGTTTTCCTTGCAAGTACCATAGCGCCATTGTTGGATGTTTTTGGAGGTATTCTTATAGAAGATTGATTGGCTTTGAGAGAGGGACGATTTCCCTAATAGGAGGGCACACCATTATTTGGAGGGTAGCTAGATCTAAGGATCTAGCAGGTATTTTGCCCAGTTGAGCACTTGGGTTTTCATTTTCATGCCCCGATCTATCATTCTAGTGGATTGGTGGAGCTATTGGAGGTCTCTAGGGGAGAGGCTGAAAGTGGGGCGTACCATATCTTGGAGGAGGTTCAGATCTATAGGGTTTGAAAGATATCTTGGAGATTCGGGCACCTGGGTTGTTCTTGCCATCACCCGATCTATTGTTTGGCATCTTTCTTGAGGTGATTGGACACTTTTGGCAGCAGGGCCAAATTGTTGAGGAGCTTCAACTATCATATCCAGTGGGGGTTTGGCACTTCATACGGCCCAGATCTACTTGGAATTGGTCTTCATCTCTTATCCAGCCTTTGGAGGCTTATTTTGTATTGTCAGGAGCTTTTTGTAGCAACTTCTATTGTATATCTTCTTAGCCATATTTTGAGCATTCCAGATCGGTGTCTTCATCGTAGCAGGTTCCTCTATTTTATGAATAAAAGTAGATTTGAGATGTTTTGGCTTGTATATCATATTGCATATCGTTGAGGTATGTTCCATGCTTATATCTTCTTGTTTATAGTTGCATACACACATATAAACACATCAGTAAACCCTAAGGCAGAAATCAAGAGGCCATTCTGCAAGTAACACATGTAAATAAGTAGATCATCCAAGTGTTTGACGAAATACCACAACCAGAAAAAGTTTTAAAAGACACCAAAACCATGATGATCCTGGCATAATGGGTTGGGATCATTACAGTGGTATCAGAGCTTAGATTACTGCCAGCCAGTGGGGATTAGTACATGCATACAAAAACATAAGGGGAGATGGATAGGATATGCCTTGAGATATCATGCTTGGAGATAATTTATCACGGCCTTAGTGAGGAAACTAAGGCTATAATAACCTTTCCTCAGTATCTATCCTTCAGAAAGCCCAGTTGGAGCGAAGAGGATATTCTACATGGGATCATTTTAGCGGATAAAAAGAGAAAAAAAGTAGATAAATGGTGGGAAGAACAGAGAAACCCGACGCCCATTAGGAGCACGCAACCTTGCTGCTATTGCAAGGGGCCATGGGAACCAGATCATAGGTGCAGGGGTAAGGATCAGAAGCACACTATTGAGGCACGCTATGACAGTGATGATGAGATGTGTGAGGATGGAGCGATAGATGTTGATATGGGATAGTCTGATGATGATAGTGACTCTTGCACAGAGGCTAGTGATAGTGACTCTTATACAGAGGATGATTCTACTAGCACGCTTGAGGAGGATGATGACCCTTGTGTAGTGGATAGGCAGCTGGATGGATAGGACGATAGCACCAGTATATTAGTAGACATATCATATACCATTGATGACCTTACACCTCAACTGAGTGGTGACACTAGTGAGGATTCACACGTGTTTTCACCTACATGTGACCAGCCTCCTATGGGGGTCATGACACATCTGTCATCTGTTCAGACACACATGATAGCCACATCACATGAGGAGATCAGTGGCACGTCAGGTATGATGGATGAGCCTAGTGTGAGGGATGCACACCATGGACAGGTAGACCCACAAATCTAGGAGGAGGTACAAGACATATAGGCAGTTGACCTCACACATACAGGTCAGCCAGAGGATATTGAGTCACAGCTTTTGGAGACTCCATTAGTTGAGAATATTATGGAGATTGACAGGTTGGTGGAGCACTTACTTCTAGGATCGACCTGCAGTGAGGAGGATGCACTCTTTATTGGTCAGGACGACCACAACACGTGTCTGGATACATATATATAGGATCCATGAGCAGATGATAGTAGCAGGTTGAGTGCATAGGACGATATGGTTGCCCATACAGGATACAGTGTGATTCAGGGGGAGATAGCACCTGGTGAGGGGGTGCAGTGGCATACAGGAGTACCCAACAACATAGTAGATCGTGGACAGTTCAACACGTTATCTTATGCAGAGAGTGTATTTGGGGACTCTAGAGTTGACATTGGTAGGACTGAAAGTAACAGTGAGGGATATGAGGTGGCACCTCAGCATGACCATGATCAGGAGTCACACCACTTAGCATCACAGTTGAGAGTCAGTGAGGATATGATCATGGCAGCCACTAGGCACAGTGATGACATACATGCATTGATGACAGATTACTGTTGGAGAGAATTAGTGGCACATGGTAGTTCAGATGAGGGGATCGTCATGGATGGTTTTCACACTCTCAGGGAGAGAGTATCTATGATGAGGACCAACTACCATAAGTTGTTGACTGACAGAGATTACCTGTTGAGAGTTGGTGAGATGTATCATGAGGCTATGAGGGAGAAGGAGTTGGAGATGGATCGACTCACTCAGGAGTTGGGGAGTAGTCGAGGATTCTTGAGAGGCACACAGACAACCCTTCAAGAATCAGAGTCTAGATCTGATGAGTCTCTTGAGGAGATTAGTCAGAGATCCACTTCATCTGCCTTAGTGGACACTCATATGTATTAGTTAGTCACGTTGATAGAGTATGTTGGTGATCTAGCGGAGGAGCACTAGTTGATGGAGGACACTTCCATTTTTGTTGTGAGAGAGGTTGACCTCCATATAGAGGTTGATCCAGCAGTATTCCCAAGATCTATGATGCAACATGACTCTACGGTAGATGACATGAGTATGCCAGAACATACAGTGATGAGTGATATCTCACAGGTACATGATGAGATGTATGGTGGGATTCAAAGGGGTGTACTACCTTGCAGGGAGGAGACACACTTAGGGGAGCATGCAGATGCCACTCTTTTGCAGCAGCATAGGGTCATGAGATCTCACCTTCACCATTTCAGCAATTGCATGGGTGATGGGAGATGGAGATTGGTTTACCAGCAGTTGGAGGAGTTACTTCTGGTTGTACCTGATGATTGGGGTTTTGTGATGGCTACAGGTGAGCAGTTATCAGGGGTACAGGTATATGTTCTCTTGGTCGAGTCCTTGCGATTGACCAAGGCAGGCAGTATTTTTCAGCCCTACAGTCAGCTACAGATGTCTCTGTTACCCTTCCTCGACACTTTTATCATGGACAACAACATGAGGAGAGATAGACAGTGGCAGAGGGCATGGAGAGTGTGTGGGTCGAGACCACCTAACATGAGTACTTTTACAGCATCCAGCAGGATAGAGGTGGATCGTCACAGGCATCCAACTGAGACTTGGTGTGTGATGGTGAGCACCATAGGCCAGATGATATCATATGAGCACAGAGGGCTTCCGACAGTGATCAATCTGACACAGGAGCAGTTAGATGAGATTGGAAGTGATAAAATTCCAAGTCTTCCATGGGATCCGAGAGTCCAGTTGATTAGCGGAGTGTTTCACTACATGGTGACCTAGGTTGCGCCAGAGATCCACACACTCCACCAAGGGTCGGTTTGGAGTGGGTCTGTAGAGATTTGTCTGATCGAACAAGGCAACTTTTCACTCTTGATCATCATGATCAAACATGGAGATGGGTGGACAGGTACCTCTTCTACAAAGATGTCTTTACAGATACAATTTCTGGACAACATGTTCAGTGGCCACAGGGATTTCAGCTTGAGGATCCAGGAGTGGAGGATCCAGTATACATACAGGGAGCAGTCAAGCAGGGTCACCATAGTGCAGTGTCATCATGAGGATCTTCAACAGAGGTTAGCATGGGACCCAGGGATTGCAGGGTTGAGCATTTCACTCACCGATAGGAGTGAATGGACCTTGGCAGGGGAAAGTTATCCTAACTCTCCATTGAGCTTCAGGGTTGAGGAGAGCACATCGCTTGAGGGAGTCTCATGGAAGTCTTGCAGTACCTCATTCTGGAATCAACATGTGCAGTTGATGGAGGTTGTGTGGATCTTAGTAAAGACTTGGAGGATGGACTCATTCCGAGATGAGGCCATGTGTCATATGCAGGAGACTCACAGAGTTGGTTTATTTCAGGATTATGCTTCCCAGGGGCTAGCAGTTCATGACTTGTTATGGGACCCAGGGGGCAGAATGTATGAGTGTTCATCTTTGTATGGGTTCTACTATGTATCCCATAGGTGGACATGGATCCTGGTATTTTACTTGGAGGGATTTGGTTATTACTTGAGGACAAGCAATTTTATAGTAGGGAGGATTGTAATGTCCCCACTTTGGGACGTCATCACAGTGCAGAGGTTTGTGATGACCAGAGTAACCAGATGGATGTTATAGCGAGTACATGGGTTATTGAGAGGTAGTGTGGGGTCCAGCTTGCATTGCTCATCCTATTTTATCATGATGGGCCATTCTACACAGATTGCCTTTGGTTCTGAGGAATTCTGACGATTTCCATGGTTTTGAGTATTTTTGGCTATAAGTCAATTAAATTCACTGAAGAAGTCATTTTGGGCACATTACTTGGAGGAACCTCCCAGTGTAATAGCTCATTGGAATCGGGAGAAGCAACACTACAGGATGGGATGCTTAGAAGTGAATTTCAGTGGCCAGGGAAGCCACAAGGATAGATAAAACAATTTTCAGAGGTAAAAAGGTTAATTAATTAATTAAAGTGATTTAATTAATTAATTAATTATTAATAAAATGAAAGTCACTTTGGAGGGACAAGGTGAGCAAAAAAGTATAAAGGAAAGGCAAGGGCCTCTACTCATTCATTCATGTATGGTCATATTTTAATATCTGGTTTTTAGCTAGTGAGCCCAACATTGGGGGTTTTGAGGGTTTTGACTTAACAAACCCTAGAGGATGATTGGGTGGTGAAAAATTCCACCTAGCTTGTCCCAAGCTTGGTCTCGGAGATGCAATACACTCCCACGCCATTCTAGTTCCAGATCTACTTGGTTGCAGGAGGATTCTACATCAGTTCATGTGCAGATAGAGAGAGGGTGCACCAGTTGAGGGTTTCCAGCAAGAGGGGTGCACCACCCATTGAGGGAGGATTCATTCTAGCTGAGGAGAAGAGATTTTGGGAATTCCAGGTATTGAGTTTTCCTTGCAGGTACCATAGCGCCATTGTTGGATGTTTTTGGAGGTATTCTTATGGAGGATTGATTGGCATTGAGAGAGGGATGATTTCCCTAATAGGAGGGTGCACCATTATTTGGAGGGTAGCTAGATCTAAGGATCTAGCAGGTATTTTTCCCAATTGAGCACTTGGGTTTTCATTTTTGTGCCCCAATCTATCATTCTAGTGGATTAATGGAGCTATTGGAGGTCTCTAGGGGAGAGGTTGAATTATTAGGGTTTCAGTCACCTAGTGGGGCGTACCATATCTTGGAGGAGGTTCAAATCCATAGGGTTTGAGAGATATCTTGGAGATTCATGCACGTGGGTTGTTCTTGCCATCACCCGATCTATTGTTTGGAATCTTTCTTAAGGTGATTGGACACTTTTGGCAGCAGGGCTGAATTGTTGAGGAGCTTCAACTATCATATCCAGTGGGGGTTTGGCACTTCATATGGCCCAGATCTACTTGGAATTGGTCTTCATATCTTATCCAGCCTTTGGAGGCTTATTTTGTATTGTCGGGAGATTTTTTTAGCAACTTCTATTGTCTATCTTCTTAGCCATATGTTGAGCATTCCAAATCGGTATCTTCATTGTAGCAGGTTCCTCTATTTTATGAATAAAAGCAGATTTTAGATGTTTTGGATTGTCTATCATATTGCATATGGTCGAGGTATGTTCCATGGTTATATCTTCTTGTTTATATTTGCATACACACATATAAACACATCAGTAAACCCTAAGGCAGAAATCAAGAGGCCATTCTGCAAGTAACACATGTAAACAAGTAGATCATCCAAGTGTTTGATGAAATACCACAACCAGAAAAAGTTTTAAAAGACACCAAAACCATGATGATCCTGGCATAATGGCTTGGGATCATTACAAAATATCTCTATCTAACTGAGTCTCACAGGAGAATCATCTGGACACACACTCACTAGTGCTCAACCACTAGGGTCGCGTCCACATATGCTCAACCACAGGGACGTCCTACTCAACATATCTCTATCTCACTGAGTCTCGCAGGAGAATCATTTAGAGTACCACATCGTCTCAAATCTCTACACAGAGGCCAACAATACACCCATCACATGGGCACCTTCATCCCTCGCAGAGGTACACATCGTTTCATATCAAAAGACACACCCATATCATGGGCACACCCAACTCATGGGCTCTCTCACAGGCCAACTCACTTAGTCTGTGTCCTGGAGGATGTCTCACGCAACTGTAATCATCAACAAATATCATTACTAGGTTCAACGTCCCAAGCAAGATTACCACGGATAACGCCAATGTTTTTCGATCCATTGAGTTGGTCTCCTTTTGCTCTCAATACAACATTACATTGGCTCATGCAACCAATTATTATTCGTGAGGGAATGGGCTAGCCAAGTCAAACGACAAAAATCTGATTTAGATCATCAAAAAAATAGTTGGTGATAACAAACACGCTTGGGATGGTTGTCTTAAATATGCGATGTGGGTTGATATGATCACTAAGAAGCATGTTATTGCCAAGATTTTGTTTGAGTTGGTTTACGGATTGGAAGTGGTTCTTCTGGTTAATTTGAGACTACCAATATATAAAATCTTGGGACTCTTCACCACCAACCAGGAGGCTTTACAACATCACATTGAAAGGTTGGTGCAGTTAGAGGAGGACAAACATGTGGCATTCACTTGGTTCACAGAATATCAGGCTTAGGTCAAGAGTGTGTATGTCTGCAAAGCTAAGGGGAAGTCCTTCCAGGTGGGAGATGTAGTACTGTTATGGGACAAGAGGAACGAAAAACATGGTGACCATGGCAATTTCGACGGTCTTTGGTTGGGTCCTTACTGCATTGATTCAACTGTGGGGCCCAACACCTTTCAATTGGCCAACTTGGATGGAGATCATGAGGGGTAGGTTGTCAATGTGAAATATTTGAAATATTTGAAATACTATTTCCAATAAAAAAGAAAAAAACAAAAACAAAACAAAAAAGAGAAAAGAGAAAAACAAAGAGTTTGAGGCAAATTTTTGGGTCTTGGGTAGTAGTTTCTATTTTTTTATTTTTATTTAGAGGATTTTCAAATTTTAGTTTAGTTGATTTTTGTACTTATGGACATCAAGTTTAGTTCATTTACCTTGCAGTTTTTCCTCTATTTTATTTACTTGTTAATCCTATATGATAGTCTGCTAATTTTCCCTTGTTTATATCAACATTTGGTCTATTTCCTTGCATCATAAGTGCCCCTTATGTTGCTAGTTTGTTTACCTTTTAGTTTACTTTGCCTTAATAATGTTGTTGTCCATTTTAGTCTTGGATCAACTCTGAGTGTTATTTATAGTTGTTGGATTGGTCTTTCCTCAGTTCATGTTTAGGTTGATCCTAGATGAGAGTCTTGTTTGTGTCATTACTAGATCATTGAGTCTATTAGGATGGGTAGAGTGGAAAAGACAATAGGGAGTCTTGAAATATCTTGTATCTTGTCTCTTCAATGGTGTTTATTTGGTCATCTACTATGACTCAATAGTCACTCTCATCCAACCCTAGAGATATGATGCCATACTCTATTTATATTGTTGTTGATTACTTCATGCTAAGAGAAATGATTTCATCATTACCTTTCCTCTTAGCAGGTCATCCCTTATCGACTATGACACATCATCTGGGGGGTGATCAAGAAGTGGAGCACCTTGGTGGCCATTAGCCTCATAGAAATTCATCTCATATTTGACAAGGTTGATCATCATTGGGCCTTGATTGAACGATCCTTGTCAGTGTTCAACACCGACACATCTTTCACATTGATAGGATATGCTCATACCTTAGGGCCCATTGGCCTTATTGGTGGGTTTCTTTGTGCCTAGTAGGTGTTTACATCATTGACATTTGACTAGGCGAATTTCTCCCATGTGTCAACTTTAGCACATTTTCCAATGGGAGGAGTGTACATGACAGTTGGGTGGCAGGTAGCAATTATAGATGGGCATATATGGGTAAGAAATCCTTTCTATTGTTCAATCGACGCACCATACATATTTTTTTTACTCCATTTCCCACAAAATAGACACACTGGTATGCATATTTACACTAACATGAGGTCATTCATGGATACAGGCACATAGATCATGAGGTTCTTAACATCTCATAGGAGGATCTCATCCCCTAGAGTCACCATTGTTAACCCCAAGATTTTCTCCTTTGCAAAATGGAGGGTTAAGAGCCAACCTACTCCATCAGGCTGGTGCTCAGAGTTTTGATTCTAGAGACAACTTTGCTTGAGCTAGGGTTGGTTCCCATTCAGTTCAAGTATAGGGTTGGTTCAGTGATGTGCTCCTAATTCAGAGATAAATATTTCATAGATTTTCATCAGATTGGAGAGAGTTATTATTTTAGCAGTACTCCTACATTTTAGGAGATAGGGCTCTGAGGCATGCATGTTAGAGATGATAATATATTTGGGTTCCTTGCAATATTTTTAGCTTGATGAGCACCTTTTGGACAACATGTGAGACACTTCTATTTTTAGCACAAGTTGCATGCCAATTTTGATCACATATTTGGATTCCTCGTTGAAAATCGAGTCTAGTCTGGTGAGTATGATCTTGAGAACATGCAGAGGATTTTCTATTTTTAGTAGTATGCCATGCAGGGTGCCATGTGGCATCCATGTAGAGGTGACACTTGGCATCTATAGGGTGTGACATGTGGCAGTACTGGGGGTGGTACATGGCAGTCTTAGATTGTGACAAGTGACAACTTCTAGAAGTGACAAGTGGCAAAACTAGGGCACATGCATGATACTGGGGTGATGTGGTAGTTACTTAAGTTGACTTGGCACATGTGTGAGTCATCAGGGCGAATGCATTGAGTTAACTGATGTGAAATAGGCACATGCATGGGTTTGGGAATGAGTTGGAACATGAAGGAGTTTATGAGGTGCATGGTTGAGTTAACTAGGCCCTCTCCCTTTCTCTCTCTCTCGTCATAAGTCAAACTTAGAGTATTTCCACTTGACTAGGGTGCATGCATGGGTTATGGAGTGAAGTGGCACATGGTGGAGGTTACGAGGTCCTTTGAGTCAAGTTAATTGGTTCCATGCATGCTAGTTGACACTACTAAGATAAGGAGCATTACTACTTCTCTCCAAGTGGAACTAGAGCATGTCAACATCACTCCACATTAGCTAGAGTAGATGGCCACATCACCTCACTAATTCAATCACTAGTGTGCATGGCTAGAGGAGGAGTATTTGCATGAGAGATGTGCCCTAATTGCTTCATTATAAGCATAGTTTCTCCATTGTCTCGGGGTTGGATCTTCTTCATCAACAACATACTCATTCACTTTTTCTCCTTTCTATCTTCTAGCTTCTAGATTATTTTGCAAGAAACATCATTGTATCGGTTATGTATCTATCTTTCTGGCACAATCAACCTTTTGGTTTATGTGGAATAAAGCTTAATTATTCTCGTATCTACCTCTCGAAGTTTGATGGTTTTATAATGATTTTTTGTGCAATGTTTTAGGAGTTGTTAGGCCTTTTCTTTGGTGACAAATCCACCTCCAAAAGTTTCTTTATTCTTTCTTTTATTTCACTACTTAAGGCTAATGTTGAAGGAAATTTCACCATTAATATTTAAAATCACTTTTCAAAACCCTTTGGCAACTTGGTCACTAGCCAAAGGAAACTTTTTGCATGTTGTTTTGTGTGTTTGTTTTGCAGATCTACAGGGAAGGAATCACATGCAAGTCTAGGGACACCCCCTTGAGGTTGGCAAGCACCAACCCAAATATAGAGGAGTTCTGCTAGTGACATATTGGGCAATTTCTCCTAAAAGTTACACATATTTCCGATTTCTTCATCTATAGAGTTATTCATATCTATTTAAGTGCGGAAATCGGTGCTAACAAACCTTCAATGGTTGACATTGAAAATTAAAAAATCATTCCAATAATACTGATTCTATAGCCAAAAACTTAAGAATTTGTGCCTCAATAACTTATCTTCCACTGAATTCAACCATGACTAGGAAATTTCAAACCCCAAAATTTCTGAATTTGGACATTTTCCCAATTTCTCTCCTAGAGGAATTTTGTCAAACATTTCACATGAAACTTGTAAAGATACATAATAAACCACATACAAATACATATATTAAAGACCACTTGTCTTTAATGAAAACACCAACTAGCTACTGACATGGGACGTTCCTCTCAACTGTAGACATTGTTGCACCAGATCCTTCTGCAGTAGACCACCCCCAAGCTAGGGCCATGAGTCCACAAGTACGAACAAGTACTCTTTCAACCCAATACCCACTACTTTTCAGCATATTCACTCATGCAAACATCCCAATCACCAACTTTCTAACCCCCTTCAGTTTTCACAACCCAAAGAGTGGATCCCCTTCTCTGCAATGCATTCCCTCATGCTACCACACCCCTTATCGGGCTTTAACAAAGGATGACTAGGAAAATATTAATGTTGGGATCTACAAGGATTATCAGTATTGATTTTCACAATAGAAATACAATTCAACCCCATTACAAGCTTGGCTCCATTTCTCCTACAACTCCCTCCTGGGTAGAATGATGGATAGAATCTCCCAACTTCCTTAAAACACAAGGATTAAGTATGCATGGTTTAAACTTTCCACTTGGCACTCAAAGAACCACCTTGATACCTTTTTCCAAAATTAAGAAAAAATACTCATGTGACTCTTGCTTTGGAATACCATATTATATTTGGCATTAAGCCCCCGTTTTAGGATTCCTAGCCACTCTCTCATTCCTATTTTGTGGAATCATAGCCCCCCATCGTTTTAGTCCCCCTCATCTCACAACCAACCATTCCTTTTTTTATTAATAAATTTAATATACATCATTTACATTCCTCGGTCCTCGTCCATACTTTTCTTCTCGCAACCTAATTCACATATACACATTACATTACATTATGGGATCAAAACTTATTGAAGTTTTGCAACTTCGGGTAGTCATTCTGCACATTGGATACCGCAAAAGACCACATAAGAGAAGTTGGCCTCACAGGAAAATAATAAATTAATATTGAAGACCCCATAAGAGAAGTCGGCCCCACTAGAAAATAAAATTTCTAGGAAGAGAAGTCGGCCCCACTAGAAAATAAAATTTCTAGGAAGAGAAGTCGGCCCCACAGGAAAATAGTAAAGGAAAATAGAATTTCCAGGAAGAGAAGTCGGCCCCAGTAAAGTGACTTCAATATTATAAATAAAGGGTGACGCCTTCCCATTTTACACACACTCACTCACCTCTGAGGAAAGAAAAAAGAGGTGCAAGTATGAGGAAATCAAGGAAGACGTTTCAACTAGGGTTTTTGGTATTTTTTCTTGTGCGCTACCTCTTGGAGAGTTGCGCTAGGGTTGTGAGGTGACTTTCTATATCTCTTGGTCTGATTTTCATGGTGGTAATATTGTGAATTATTGAATTGGTTCTTCTAAGAAAGGTTGTTGGGTTTTCTCCCAAGGATTGGGTTTCTCAAGATAAATTATTGTGTCTATTGTGCATGGTTAATATTTATAGATCTTGCTATTTTCATTGCAGTATTATAGTTGATATTTTCAGTGTATAGTTATTCTATGATAACTGTTGTATGAAAGTGAATCTTTTTATTAAATCATAAGGCAATAACTATCAAGATCTGAGAATCATATAAAAATCAACATGGTATCAGAGCTTTGTTGAAATATTTCCACTGCACAGTTTTTGTTTGTCGCTGCACAGACCTAAACTTGTTAAGCTCATTGAGAACTTATTGAGAAGTTGTTGGATCTAATTCCATGACTGATCAACTCACCTTTCTTCTGTGCATTCACGACACTGCTTAGAATGCAGTTTGGTGAAAGTTGAAAATTCACCCTAAAACCCTCTATGACAGTTGCAACAACATTTTGTAAAGCTTGCTAAGAAAATTATTGGGCTGAGTTTGGAAGAATTCCAGCATAGCCAACTCATCTTTCCCTAGTGCACCTAAATCACTTCTCAAACTGACAATCCATCAAAGTTGAAATTTTAAGGTTTCAGGCTTGTTGACATTTTCCTGGACATTGAACCTTCTGATTCAGATTTTTTACTTCTTCTTGGTAAAATGATGTATTGTCTCAGATTAGAAGACAAGTTGGATGGTGCTACAAATTTCAGAGGTATGAACATGTATATAAGTTATATCATGAGGGTGTTTGCAGGAGATGTGCACTTGGAAAAGGACATTTGTCCAAGCAAGTGACAATAGATCCAAAGGGATCTTAGATCTAGTGCACTCAGAGGAAGCCCAAGAGTTGGAGGCAGCAATGGTGATGTCTCCTACAATATATGACAACTTGAAATCAAATGGAAAAGCAACAACAAGACTCCAGGTTTGCATATAAGGTTTGATACTTTTATATTCCTGCATCTTAGGTAGATGTTGTAACCAAGAAAACAATCTTTAGAGTTCTTTTATTGTTGAGTGCTTTTGCTATCAAATGTTTAGTAACACTTGATTATTTTTGGTATGATGATCATGATGTAAATGCTCATTATTTAGTACTAATGATGCACTTATTTACAAGATGAAATTGATCTCTTCTAGGAGATGTTCTTGGTTTTTGTCTTTGTCCCATGCAGGTTACCTTGTAAATTCCATGGAGGTTACCATGGAGGAATATTTGGCCACAACACTAGAAAAGTGTTTTTCTTGTTTTTGTGTTCTTTGTTTGTATTTCCCTATCATAAGAATGTTGTTCTTGTATGGTTTTTCTTCTTTTTATTTCTCTTGTTCCGGGAAGGTCACAAGTGATAGCTCTCAGGGAGCTATAGTGACGATTGTAGGCGACAACAAGATTATATGGTCTCTAGTTTGAGACATGGAGTAGACTATCCAGACATAGAGTTGTGTACATGACTGTATACATCCATGTACCAAAGACGAAGAGGACAAAGTTAGAACCTTATGGAAAGAAGGATACTTTTGTGGGATACAAAATGTTCCACATGGAGATTGACAGTGAAGAGAAGAAGGTTGTGAAGGATGACCATACAGTTCAGTTGTTCACTCTTCATATCATCAAGAAGAGTCAGTAGAGCCAGACAGGCCAGTGGATCTACCTAGAGACGTGGCAGTGACCTGGTAGAGGCTAGCATGGCTTCGTGATACCTTGGAGGATGAAGAGAGGCATGCAGCTCTCAGTGACACTTTCAGGGAGAGAAAACGACCTCAAAGTTTCTCGAATTACATAGAGTCACAGTTATGAGGAGGAGCAGGTGGCTCCACCAATGGTGAGGCAGATGGCCCCACCAAGTACCAACTTAGAAGGAGTCAAGACTTCACAGGGAGTTGGCCCTTGGGATCTAGTAGGGAGGAGTAGCCTCCCAGGGCAGTTCATAGGATACCAGACTTCAGAGAAGGTCAAATAGGTGCAGAGAAAGCATATGGCTCTAGAGATTGTACATAATTAGAGGGAGTCAAGTTCCAGAGGGAGCATGCAAACTCAGAGTGATCCTGATCTCAGAGAGAGTTAGTTGGCTCAGAGGGAGAACCGATCATTCATAGGCAGTTCCTCCTCAGATTCAGGTGGAAGAGAGACATATTCTAGGATTGACAGACATGTGTCATGAGTTAACGATTTCTCTAGGAGATGTGAGATCTTCTGGGAGGATAGACTTGCTTCAGTAGGGACTACTTCAGTGATAGAGGTAGTTGGCCTCAAATTTCGAGGTGGAGGATCCTGGCCAGATGTACTATTGGGATTGGAGGTGTGATAGAGATCAGATGAGATCTTCCTCGGTTAGGAGATACTAATGAGATTTGATATGATGGACTGCAAGTCCATGGCTACACCTATGGAGACAAATCTAAAGAATTTGAGAAACTCTACTTCAAATTCAGATTTGGTGGATCCCATGATGCACAAGCAGTTTATTGGATCCTTGATGTACCTGGTTAACACAAGGTTGTATACTTTCTTTGCACCCTAAGCCATTTTATGGTAGAGCTGAGACACTACAATTGGGTTGCAACAAAGCATGTGTTGAGGTAGTTGCATGGAATAGTTGGATATGGCTTCAGATACGTCTCAGGTGGTGAAGTGAAGCTACAAGGATATATAGATTCTGATTGGGAAAGTAGTGCAATAATTAGATTGAACACCTTAGGGGGATACTTTAGCTTCAGATTAGTTACATTTCTAGAAAGCAGGTTTCTGTGGCACTCAGTACAACAAAGACAAAGTATATTCACAACTAATATCGCAAGTCATAAAACAATATGGCTTCAAAAGATTCTTGCAGGACTTCATCCAAGACATGATACATAAGTGAGTAGTGAAGCTCCAGTACATATCCACAGATGAGCAGGTGGAAGATCATTCAAGACATGATATATAAGGGAGCAGTGAAGCTCCAATATCCAGAGACGAGCTTGGCGTGATGCAGAAGGACTTCCTCATTGAGAGGTCGGAGTGTTTATGTTTGGGAAGCATTGGGTAGACATTCTCCCAAAGTGGCCATGCTGACTTGGCTGAGGAGAATGGCCCAGATGTAGTCCTAGAGACTCGAGGTGCTTCCCCAGATTCAACATCGGGTAGACATCCTCCCTGAGTGGCCATGTTGACTTGATTGAGGAGGATGATACAATCACTCATAGTATTAGCCATGCTGAATTGGCTAGTGGTGAATGGCCCATGTGTAGTCTTTATCCTTTATCATACTGACTTGACAAGGACTAACAAAGACTCGAGGTGTTGATACGTCTTCAGATGGCAGTACTGGGCTGACATTTTTCTCTGATGGCCATGCTAACTTGGCTAAGGAAAATGGAAGACATTCTCCTTCGATGGCCATGCTGACTTGGTTAAGGAGAATGGTACATTCTTCTCTGATGGCCATGCTAACTTGGATAAGAAGAATGGCCCAGGCATAGTATTTATCCTTGATCATGCTAACTTGATCAAGGACCGATGAAGACTCGAGGTACATATGCATCAGACAAACATTCTCCTCCGATGGCCATGTTGACTTGGCTAAGGAGAATGGTTTAGGGCATTAATGTTCTCCATGTATTAGCATCGGGCACTCTCCTCCGATGTACATGCTGACTTGGCTAAGGAAAGCGACCTAGGGTGTTGATGTTCTCCATGTATTAGCATCGAGCATTCTTCTCCGTTGTCCATGTTGACTTGGCTAAGAAGAATTGTTAATGTTTATGCCATTATTATAGTTCCTTGCATTTCAATAGATAAAAACAACATAATACAAGATCACTAAGAAATACACAATCACAAGAGACGCAACATTTATCCCGGGAAACCCTCTAGGGGAAGAAAACCCAGCAAAACTTCCTTATTATAGATAGCCAATACAATGCCAAGAGATAACTCAAACTAATACAAAATATCCTCTCCCAAAGATGCGCCACTCTCTCTCCTTCTTCTCTAACTGCAATTCTGAAACTTGTCTCTCAAAATGATCAAGTGAGTTGTACGTAAGTGAGGTGCTAGCCTCCTTATTTATACAAGGCTAGCACATGTGAAGTGTCTCTTCACTGGTAGGGCCGACTTCTCCAACTGGGTGGTTATAACCACCTTTATTATATTTCGGGGCCTCTTTAATATCTTTTGGGGCCGACTTCTTATTCTTCCTATTACAATTATCTTTTGACTAATCTGCAAAAGGGGATTTAGTCCTTTATAATAACCGACATGATCAATCCACAATGGGGATTGATCCAATGAATAATATATCAAATCATAATAAGAATACACTTTGCAGTTACATTATTTTAACACTCCCCCTTAACAAGAAGGGTATTCTTTAACCACAGCAGGCGAGAGAGAGGTCTGCATCATCATCGACATCAGGAGGGTAGCATCATTAATATCATCTTGGAGCACTGACTGGCATATCTATAAATCATCGGAAGTTTTCTTCATCGACAACATCGTCATTCTCAAAGGAATGCAATCATCATCTGCATCAATATGTATTAGTGTAAAACTGATATATCATCATCATCATCACAACACGAGGATGGCTCATCATAATACAGGACTGGCTTTACGTCACAACTGTAAGGATGGAAGTTCAGTACTTGTCTTGCTTTACGTCACACCAATCAATCTGGAAACAAGATACTAGACTGGCTTTACGTCACAACTTCTCAAGCTGGAAGAACAATACTAGTCTCATATCAACGTCTTGCTTTAGGTCACAGTGCTCAAGCTGGAAGTAAGATACTCGTCCTACTTTACGTCACAACAATCAAGCTGGAAGCATGATACTATAATGGTTTTACGTCACAACTGTACAACTGAAAGCATAGTACTAGTAATATCACATCATCTTGCTTTACGTCACAACCATAGGGTCGGAAGCAAGGTATATGTCCTGCTTTACGTCACAACCATAAGGTCGGAAGCAGGGAATATCTCATCACAACAACTACTCCCCCTTTTGAGGAAGATCCTTTCGGACTATGCCAGGCTTATCTCGGAAGTACTCAAACTTTACACGAGATAGGGACTTGG
>SNQJ01S0024016.1:65380-76661 GCA_010110895.2 Picea sitchensis
GGTATGACTCCCATACTCTTCTGCAAGATATTCTCTCAAAACCTATTGCCTCTCAAGTGAGCCACTTTTGTTGTCAACTTTTAGACCTCCTAGTTCACAATTTGTCTTAGTGAAAAAGTCACTTTGTTTCTTAATTCTTATATCACCCAAGGGGTTAATTTGTGGAGACCTTTACTAACTATCTAGGGATTAAGTCCAATATGGATTTTATCATCTCTACCTAACTTCTAGATTAGTCATTGACCAACTAGTTGGAAAGATGAGTTCATAGCTTTCCAGATAATTGATACATTGTGCAATTGTTTTATCGGGTTCCTAACCGAATACTTAACTATGTTTGGGTACAAATATTTGGCTTTGATTACTTAGACCCACAAGGCTTTTCCTTGTAGCAACCTCCATACATTTTTTTGTAGCTAAGGCCTTGGAGAAGTGGAATACGTTTTTGACCCCTTTTTTATTCTGTGGAATAAGTTTTTGACCCTTTTTAAATTTTTTCTAGGATCTGAGCACAAGAGCTTTCTTTTTGATATCTTCTAACCAGATGAATTAATAGTACAATTTCTTAATTTCTCCAATACACCTTTTGAAACCCAATCCAATGAAATCAAGTGTAATGGTATGGTTTCTAGTATTGCTTTAACGACAACCAATCTACCCCCTCTAGAGAGGCATTGATTGCACCAATGGATTGTCTTATTTCCTACTTTGGTAACTAATAACTAACCATTGCTAGTCACCTTTTTTATACAAATTTGGTTTCAATTTGAATCCCAAATACTTTAGTCCTTGATTCATATTGATCACCTGGTAAAGAAATGATTGGGAGAAATACCCCTACTCATGCTTTGGAATGTCCCACATGGACATGGTGGATTTGTCTAGATTTATTATCATAATAGTAGCTTTGTGGAATAAGTCTAGGTTGTTTTTATAATTCTCAATTATCCTTCTAAAACCTTATAGAAAATCATGTTATCATCCATGAACAAAAGATTTGTTATATTGCATGCATGACCTATGCAAATCCCTTTGATGCTGGCATTTTTTATGCCTCTTTTAATAATCTACTTATCCCTTTTGCTATTAGCATAAATAAGAGAGGGGAGAGGGGCACCCTTGTTTGATACCCTTGATTTGAAGAAAGGGGAAGTTGCTTGATTGATTAAGACAACAAAGGATACAAAGCTAATGCAATTCATCACCCATACCACAAAGTTATGGAAAAAACTAAGTGAATAGGGATCAATCTCAGGTAAAGCTAACTTACTCTTTCATAGGCTTTTGAGAGGTCCACTTTGAGTACATCGTTGATTTCTGGTCTTAAGACCGTAGAATTTCTTGTGCTATCCCAATTGCCTCATGGATTTATTGTCCTTCTAGAAACCCAAACTGCTTGGACCTCGAAATTTGTTTTAATAAAATCTTTTTGAGTCTTCTAGCTTTGACCTTTAAAATAATTTTGTTGATACAATTGCATAAGAATATTGGTCGAAACTTTTCAAAAGTAGATTATCCTCTTTTGGGATCAAACCAATGAAGGTAGTATTATAAGCCACAAGCATTTTTCTTATGTCCCTAGTGGTCTCCACTACCATTCTCAAGTCTTCAATGAATTCATAACATCCTAGGAATAATTCCATAGGTAGGTCATTTGGCCTTGGGATTTTATCATTTTGGAAGCTATGTAAAGTTTGGAGCAATTCATCTTTCCCAACTTCTTTCATCAACTCCAAATTGTCTTTGTTGTTTACAAAACTAGGAAAAGAGTTGGACTACCTTATTACTTCAACAATTGTGGCCCGAGAGTCTTCTTTGAAGAGAGTGGAGAAATAGTTCACTACTTCATTTTTCGTCTTTACAAGTTTTAGCTCTTTGTCAATATTCCAAACATAGTTTGTATTTTTTCTTCTGTTGGCATAACAATGAAAACATTTGGAGTTTTCATCACCTGTTTGTAGCCAGATGGCCCTACTCTTGAGCCTCCATTCCTTCTCTTTCTCTTGTAAGATATTCCTATTTTTTAGTTTTTTTTACTTAGCCCATTGGGCTACTACCTTATTTACTAATTTCATAATTTGTTGAAATTGAAGTGAGACAGATTCTCTTAGATGATCATTATAAGGCTTCCAAACATCCTTAACCTTTTTAACGAATTCTTCCTAACTATTTTGGATTCATCTTGAATGCATTAGGAGGTTTTTCCTAGGCTGGGGCCACTTCTATCACAACGGGGTTATGGTCTGAGTCCCCTCTTGAGGCTACCCTCTCACATGAAGAACTTCATCCAGGAATCCTTCAAAGATTAGAAAGCAGTCAAGACTTTTGGTTATTTTGTCTTCCCCTGTTTTCTTGTTTTTATAGGTTGGAGTTAGTTTTGTTAGTTTGATATCCACCAACAGGGATGCTTTTAAGGATGGAAATTTATATTAAAATGTAGAAACATGGGCTAATCTTACTATTCCTTAATATGAAAAATGTAAAATGTTTAGCGGTAGTTTTGTAAAATATTCAAATTTACAAGTATTTTATATACTTTCTATAAAGTTTTGGTGTTTTTTAAGGTAAAATGATTTTATTCTATTGAATTTGGGCAAATCATTTTTAGAAAAAATGTAAATTGACAAACTTTTTTTGGGCAAAACCATGGAAAATTAGCCCACTTGCAAAATTTAGCCCCTAAAATCATCTATGTCCACCAGGCATGCATCTTCTAGATTTCTTATAAAATAATCCAAGAGACCATCAATGTGGGTAGCAAGTCCTTAGATTTTTGAAGCTCCTAATCTAAAGTTTAGGTCTCCCCCTATCACCACAAGGTTGATTTGGATACACTTCATATTAAAAAAGTTGTCCCCATACCTAGTGAAAATAAGACTACCCTTATCCCTATAGGAAAGGCCCAAGAGTTGGATAGGGTAAAAGAGTACCTTTTCCATCCTATACATTATTCACTTGTTAGTTTTTCTCCCACGAGAATCAAGACTTTGATTGGTTTGCAATCCTGCATGTTGAAATGCTTCAAAACTATTTCAATGTACTTCCTCCGATTCAACCAAAGCTTTCTAACTGCTCGATCTCTCTTGATCTCCATTCCTAGAATGAAGTTTGTTGTACTAAGATCCTTCATGTCAAACTTGGATGATCACTGCTTCTTCACCTCCTTTATTGTGGCCCATGCCATTTTTTACTAGCAACATGTCATCGATATACAATGCTACATTGCTACATATATCAAACATCCACCTTCTTCCTTGGAATATACATAATGATTAGCCTTGCTTGTCACAAATCCCAAACTAAGAATGTAGGTATCAAAATTCTGGTACCACATCCTTAGTGATTGCTTTAGAACATAAAGAGATCTTTTCAATTATCACACTAGCTCTTTATTTCCCTTTACTACAAATCCTTTAGGTTGTTTCATGTAGATTTCTTCTTCTACGCCCCCATGTAGGAATGTTGTCTTCATATCCATTTTTTCTATTTCAAGATCAAATGTTGCAACTAGAGAAATTAGTACTCTAATGGAAGTTAATTTTGCAACAAGGAAAAAAATTTCACCAAAGTTGACTCATTTGACTTGAGAATATCCATTCGCTACTAATCAAGCTTTGAATTTCTCGACTTGACCTGTTGCGTTCATCTTTTTCTTGAACATCCACTTGCTATCGACATGTTTCCTTCCATTAGGTAATTCGACTAGATCCCATGTCTCATTCTTGTACAATGATTCCATCTCTTCGACCATGGCATCCTTCCATAGTTTACCTTGTATCGAGTCGTCTGCCTCCATGATCGACTTGGGCTTGTCGTCAGTGGAAACTAACACAAATGTAGAATGGGAATCGAGCAGACAATACTTTTCAGTTGGTTTTCTTACTCATACATATCTCCTTCAATTGACTCATCTGATTCAATCAACTCATCTGAATCATCTTCTTCGTTCCTTAGCTCAAACACTACCTTCTCTAGTTCTTTCTCAATTTGAACTCCTTCAGACTCGAAAGTTCCACCAAATTCCTTGAACACCACATCTCAATTGTACACGATTTTCCTCGATATAGGATCCCAAAGCTTATATCCTTTCATTCTATCCTTATACCTAATGGAAATACACTTCACTTCCTTCTTGTCCAACTTGTTCTTATTTTCCTTGGGAATATGCACAAATGCATCGCAACCAAATACTTTGAGATGTAAAAGAGAAGGCTTCTTACCAAACCATACATCATGTGGAGTTGGACCGACTAGTGCCGATGAAAGAGACCTGTTGACCAAATATTTTGTAGTGTCGACTTCCTCTGCCTAGAATTTTTGTGAGATCCCTGCATCATTGAGCATGCTCATTGCCTTGTCCATCAACATCCTACTCATTCTCTCAATAATTCTATGTTGTTGTGGGGTATATGGTGTGGTATTTTGGTGTGCTATGCCACATTAGTTGCAAAACTGCTCATATTTTTTTTGACAAAATTCACCACCATTGTCAGTGCTTAGCACCTTGATCTTCTTATCTGTCCGGTTTTCCACAAGAGATTTAAATTCTTTGAATTTCTCGAAAACCTCTGATTTCTTCCTCATGAAATATATTCATGTGTTCCTGGAAAAATTATCTTATAAATGAGACATAATACAATGATTCACCAATTGAAGGAATTGGTACAGGTCCAAACATATCAATATGAATTAATTCCATTATCGCCTTTGCCCTTGTCAGTCCAGATGGGGACCTGATCCAATTTTGTTTTCCATATATGCAATGTTCACAAAAATAGACTTACAAATTACAATAAGAGAAACTTTCGACCATACCTTCGTTGTGCATATCTCAAAGTCTTTATTCTCCAATGTGTCCCATTCTCTTGTGCCATAACATGGATGGGTTGACTTGACGAAGAGCAATCAAGTCGATTTATATTGACTTAGCTCAATTTTAGTCGAGTCGAGTTGACTTCAGAAACAATAATGTTGTTGCATCCAATCGAGTCAACATTCCCTAACAATTTGTATACAATTTTAATCTGAACTCCTTCCATTAAGACCATTGCACCCTTGACCATTTTGCAAGTATCCTTTTAAAGAACAACTTATTTACCATGGATTTCAACTAGTACAATCTTCCCAACTTTGTTCCATAGTTTCTTAGCCGAGTCTTCACCTAAGACACACAATAGTATCGAATCTGTAAGACAAAGTTGAATCGTACTCTTAGTCCTCTTGAGTTTTTCTCGTTCTTCCCTTGACATACCCATCATAATGGTTCCTCGACAGACCGCTACCCATTTTTCTAGATGTAAAAGGAGATATTTAATTTTTAACTTCCAAAGCTCAAAATTTTGGCCATTGAATTTTTCGATCTCTATCCTCGAACTTCTTTCCATTCTTTCAAGAAAAACTTTAAAGATCTTTGAATTACAACTCTCACTAGACCTAGGTTTAGCTTAGATATAAGATCTGTTTAACCTTGCTTTGAAATGATTTGTACAAAACACTACAATTAGCTCTAATACAACATTTTAGGAAATATACATCCACAATAAACCAATCATGAAAGAGAATATACATTTAAACAAGAGATAAATGGAAATCACACACAATGCACAAAGATTTTAACCTAGAAATCCAAATTGGAAAAATCAACATTCTTTGAGCGTCTTACTCCCTTGTTGTTTTATTCCTTCAATGAATAAAGAGTTACATGACTAACCTTTGTCTACATCTAACACATAATCGTCATTATACTCTCTTTCTTTCCACAAGAACAACCTTGCAGTCGATTTACTTACATCTACATGACCAACAACATCTAAATATTGATCAACATAATACAATTACAACACATCTTATTTATAGAATTTAGAGCTTGCAAAACCCTAAATCACGACACCCAAAAATGGTTATAGATCCATGCAGATGATTCACTATAAATCATGCGAATCTCGGTGCTCGGTTACAATTGGTTTACCAATCGACTACCAATCGACCTCCAGTCCATCTTCAATGAGTTTCCACTCGACCTCCTATTGACTTCCCGACTGACCTTTGACTTCCCATTGATCACTTCGACTAGATAGTCGAATGACTATTCTTTCACTACAAACAACATAACCACCCAACGCTTGTGGTATTTCCATGAATCCTTACTACCCTTTTCTTGGTCTGCCACCAACTATCTCTAATTCTCCAATAGTTGTACCCCCACCCCATATTGGCCCGCTTACACCTTCCCTTCCAGGACAAGTGTATGCACAACAAAATGATCTAAATCCCCCTAGTCAAAATAAGAATAAAAATAAGGGGAAATGGAAGAAAAATAACCATAACTAAGGGTCCCAAGGAACTCAGAATATCTCCCCCAAGGTTGGGGGAAACTATCTTGACCCCACCTAAAGAAAATGTACTAACTCTATGCCTAAGCTGATCCAGGAGGATATCGGTGGCCACCCACTTATTCCAACTGGCTCAAAACAATTTTCTGGCAATTTACTATTTTTAACATTTTTTTGATTTTTAAACTTCTAAGGCCATTTTGAGGGATTAAACAACATTTTTTCATGATCATGAACTTCAATAATAATTTAAGGATTTTATTGAGCCTCCAAAATGAATTTCCTTGTCGATACCTTTCCAACGAGCTATCGTTCTCCCTAAACAAAGATTGTATGCAAAAGTTACGACCCCGGGAAGTTGATGTACTAACTTACCCCAACAGGGCCCACATGACTTTTGGTGCTTCATCCCCTAAGGTTAGGTTTTTGGATGTCTAGGGTTTTGCATTCATGTTTATTATAAAAATGCCTTCAAAGCTTCATTTGACTCATCTTCTTGCTAATGAGCATATCCGTCACATATTTTCTCAGAGATAAGGTGCCACCATTCTAACAAGCTTGTTCCAGTCTGCATTTTACAATTTCAACATATTTCTTATTTAATAGAAGTTCAGTTTTACTGTATCGCTGTTGTTATTCACTGTCTCTGTGTTGATATTATAAGTCTTTGTTTTTTTTTATTTTGTTCTGCACATAAATCCGGATCAGTGGTATTAGAGCGCTCTGCTCCTTGTCGTTTTTTAGTGCATGTCCACGACGAGGTTAGGGTATAGAGAGTTGGGTCTTGAGCTTGTTTCTCTTGAGGACAACTTCTCTCACACGCCCAAGAAACCTTCCATGGAGAGAGAAAAGAAAGACGAAGGGACATTAGATCCTTTTAAAATGTTGCTCGAGGAATCCCTCGAGTGACAAAGGAACAAGATGATGAAAAACTTTAGACAAAGACACATTTACCTCGAGCGGAGGCACCGCCCCCTTCAAGGAACATATCAAATTTGATATTCCTATATTTGAAGGTCATATAGACGTAGATGTTTTAGACAAATGGTTGAATATGTCAGAAGGGTATTTTTCTATCCACAACTTTTTGAATAGAGAAAATATTTCTTTTACGCTCCTCAAAGCCATTCCCCATGTCAAAGATTGGTGGGAGACTTTCTGTGAGCAAAAGGCAACGAAGGAACCCTCATTATTTACAGTCACACTTACGTGAGAATCCTTTAAGGATGCTATTAAGGAACAATACTACGCTGTTTGAAGTTATGATGACCTATATACAAAATGGACCACACTACGACAGGAAATGGACCAAGCAGTGTCAAAGTTCACAAATATCTTCCATACTTTGCGCACCAAGTTTGGTATCAAAGATTCTGAGCTACATCTAGTGCTCAAGTTTCGCGGTGGTCTACATAAATACATCCAGGAAGAGATGAATTTTTTGGACATCTCGTCCTTAGGTGCGGCCTATTGATATGCCATCAAAATTGAGAAGAAGCTTAAACAAAAGACACGACAATTTGGGTCTGAGAAACCCTCACAACAGAAGCATTGCAAGGGCATCCCCAACTCCCAGAAAAAAGGATCAAGCAAATATGGATAGCCTCAAAACAACTAGTCTAAGCCACAAACAAAGAAGGACAATGGAAAGATGAAGAAAGATACCAGGAAGTGGTGCAACTTCCATAAGAGTCCCTGGCAGAACACTGTTGATTGTTTCTCAAAGCAGTCATTGGTGGCAGAGGTGAAAGCCTTTGAATCAGATGCGCTTCCGACTATGAGTCAGAACTAAAAAAGGTGAGACAGATCATTGACGCGAAACCTAGTGCCACCGTTTCTACCACCAATATCCTACCCGATGAACCAGAGGAGCCAGAGGAAGGAGAACACCTATTTCATTCACAGATGTGGATGAAATGCACTCCGCTGCACTTCATCGTTGATAGTGGTAGCTAGAAGAAACTCATCTCAACAGAGGTCGTCAAGAGGCTGGCCTTGTCGACAACGCTGCACCCGCAACCCTACACCATGGGATGACTTTGTCAAGGGAGCGATCTTTGCATAAGCTAATAGTGCTGCCTGTCGTACGACATCAAGCCATTCAAAGATGAGGTATTGTGTGAAGTTTCTCCCCTTGAAGTTTGTGATGTTCTTTTGGGCCTACCTCATTTATGAAAACGTCATGTTGTATATGAGTCTAGGTCTTGCAATGTTATTATTACTTTGAACAAGAAAAACAAAGTTACCAACTTAATGAGAATTGTGACCTCAAAACGAGAACTCTGGCCCAAAAAAGGTCAAAATTACAACATTTTTCAAACATGGCCTTTAAAACTCATACAACAGCTCAAAGAAACCTTCAAATCGACACCTAAATACAAATATGATGTTACATTTTTTTTTCAAAATGTTAAATTTATAGATATTTTGAAATCGTACTTTTAGCAGTCAATACCATTAAAACCAAAACCTCAAAATCAACCATCAAATTGAAAAGTACTGCTACCGATAACACCCATTTTAAATTTGGGGTAATAAAATGACATTTTTTTAAGTGGTAAACAAAATCATCATTACTGTAAACAAAATCATCAAATCAACCCTTATTTGCTTACTTTTAAAATCTTAGTTTATCACTCCAAACACAACATAGTACATAATTCCATGAAAACAATACATTGAAAAAAATATATTCAAAACCGAAAATTGAAATAAAATATTTAAAAAAAGGTGGAAAAAAAAACAAAAAAACGTTTTTTTTTTTAAATTTTTCACCGAAAACAATATTTTTTAAAGAATATCTATTTGATTTTGTAAAAATGCCTTCATAGCCTCATTGCACTCATTATTTCTAATGATCATATCCATCACATATTTTCTCATAGATAAGGTGCCACCATTCTAACAAGCTTGTTTCAGTCTGCATTTTACAATTTCAACATATTTCTTATTTAATAGAAGTTCAGTTTTACTGTATCGCTGTTGTTATTCACCGTCTCTGTGTTGATATTATAAATCTTTGTTTTTTTTTTATTTTGTTCTGCACATAAATCCGGATCAGTGGTATTAGAGCGGTCTGCTCCTTGTCGTTTTTTAGTGCATGTCCATGACGAGGTTAGGGTATAGAGAGTTGGGTCTTGAGCTTGTTTCTCTTGAGGACAACTTCTCTCACACGCCCAATAAACCTTCCATGGAGAGAGAAAAGAAAGATGAAGGGACATTATATCCTTTCAAAAATTTTCTCGAGGAATCCCTCGAGTGACAAAGGAACAAGATGATGAACAACTTTAGACAAAGACACATTTACCTTGAGCGGAGGCACTGCCCCCTTCAAGGTACATATCAAATTTGATATCCCTATATTTGAAGGTTATATATAGACATAGATGTTTTAGACAAATGGTTGAATATGTCAGAAGGGTATTTTTCTGTCCACAACTTTTCGAATAGAGAAAAGATTACTTTTGCGCTCCTCAAAGCCATTCCCCATGTCAAAGATTGGTGGGAGACTTTCTGTGAGCAAAAGGAAACGAATGAACCCTCATTCTTTACAGTCACACTTACCTGGGAATCCTTTAAGGATTCTATTAAGGAACAATATTACCCTGTTTGAAGTTATGATGACTTGTATACAGAATGGACCACACTACGATAGGAAAGGGACCAAGCAGTGCCAAAGTTCACAAACATCTTCCATACTTTGCACACCAAGCTAAGTATCAAAGATTCTGAGCGACATCTGGTGCACAAGTTTCGCGGTGGTCTGCATAAATACATCCAGGAAGAAATGAAGTTTTTGGACATCTCGTCCTTAGGTGCGGCCTATTGATATGCCGTCAAAATCGAGCAGAAGCTTAAACAAAAGACACGACAGTTTGGGTCTGAGAACTCCTCACAACAGAAGCAGTGCAAGGGCATCCCCAACCCACAGAAAAAAGGATCAAGCAAATATGGACAGCCTAAAAAAAACTAGTCTAAGCCGCAAACAAAGAAGGACAATGGAAATATGAAGAAAGATATCGGGAAGTGATGCAACTTCCATAAGNCAAAGAAGTCATTGGTGGCAGAGGTGAAAGCCTCTGAATCAGATGCGGGTTCCGACTATGAGTCAGAACCAAAAAAGGTGAGACAGATCATTGACGCGAAACCTAGTGCCACCGTTTCTACCGCCAAGATCCTACCTGGTGAACCAGAGGAGGCAGAGGAAGGCGACCACCTATTTCATTCACAGATGTGGATGAAATGCACTCCGCTGCACTTCATTGTTGATAGTGGTAGCTAGAAGAACCTCATCTCAGCAGAGGTCATCAAGAGGCTGGCCCTGTCGACAACGCTGCACTCGCAACCCTACACCATCGGATGACTTTGTCAAGGGAGCGATCTTTGCGTCAGCCAATAGTGCTGCCTTCCGTACGACATCAAGCCATTCAAAGATGAGGTATTGTGTGAAGTTTCTCCCCTTGAAGTTTGTGATATTCTTTTGGGCCAAATGTATTTATGAAAACGTCATGTTGTATATGAGTCTAGGTCTTGCAGTGTTATTATTACTTTGAACAAGAAAAACAAAGTTACCAACTTAACGAGAATTGTGACCTCAAAATGAGAACTCTGGCCCAAAAAAGGTCAAAATTACAACATTTTTCAGACATGGCCTTTAAAACTCATACAATAGCTCAGAGAAACCTTCAAATCGACACTTAAATACAAATATGATGTTACAATTTTTTTTTCAAAACGTTAAATTTATAGATATTTTGAAATCGTACTTTTAGTAGTCAATACCATTAAAACCAAAACCTCAAAATAAACCATCAAATTGAAAAGTACTGCTACCGATAACACCCATTTTAAATTTGGGGTAATAAAATGACATTTTTTAAAGTGGTAAACAAAATCATCATTACTGTAAACAAAATCATCAAATCAACCCTTATTTGCTTACTTTTAAA
>SNQJ01S0024017.1:7080-32370 GCA_010110895.2 Picea sitchensis
TTTCCCTTGGTGTACAGGCTTGTTTACAAGATATTTCAACACATGGTGGTATGTAAGAATACAAGTGGATTTTATAATAAGTAGTGCCTAAATTTGTGTATGGAAAATATCATTGTGAGGGCCTCACGTTCCATTGTGGAATAATTTATTTCTTCCTTATTTAACTTTTGACTGCCATATGCATTTGGATGTTTAATTAAATCATCATCTGGCTGGGCCAAAACTAAGTCGATGACGACATTGGATGCATAGACATGCACGTGGAATTTATTCGACCAATCTAGGTATCTTAAGATAGGTGCTTCTACCAAATTTGATTTTAATATCTCAAAGGACTTGTTGCATTCTTGGGTCCAGTAAAATTTGGCTTGTTTCTTCAATAGCTCGTCGATTGGAAATGTTATGTCAGAGTAGTGACGAATAAAATTTCGATAGTATCATGTGTGCCCAATGAATATTTTAATTTTTTTTTGGTTTACTGGTGGTTTCGAATTGAGAATAAATTTGATCTTATCCATGTCTACCTTAATTTCGTCTTTGCATACAATGTGGCCCAACAATATACCAATTGGCATGGCAAAGATGCATTTTTTAATGTTTACAGATAAATGGATTTGCCTTCATCTCTCCAAAATCATTCTTAGCCACTGTATATGGTATTTTAGGAGACTATAGATGGTCCGGTCATCAAAGTGTATTTCCATTGTTTTGTAGATGTACTCCTAGAATGCCTTAACCTCTATTATGGAAAAGACTGTTGGGGCATTTTTTAAACAAAAAGGAATTACTCTGTAAGCAAAGGATCCAAACTTGGAGACAGATGTAATTTTTCTTGATCCTCTTTTTCTATTGGTAATTGATTTTATCCATAGAAACCATCATTGAATTAGTAGCATTCATGACCCACGACTTCATTGATAATTTCGTCGACAAATGGAGTTGGGAATGGGTCAGTTACTATGAGTTTGTTTAATCCCTGAAAGTCGACACAGATTCTCATCTTTTTTGGGTCGTGTTTCTTAGGTTGCACGACCATCGGACATGCCCATTCCAACTTTTCAATTGGGTATATAATATTAGCAGTTAACATTGCTTTGATTTCCTTTTGAACGATGGGTTTGTATTTGTGTGCCAGTTTGCATAGTCATTTCTTGATGGGTTTGGCTCCAGGGAGGAGTTTGATATTCATTTCTCACATCTCTTGTATGAGTCCTTTGAGGTATTTATAGTCTTCTATGAATACATCATGATATGTTTTTAGTATATCGACCATTTCCATGGTTTTCTTCTCGGACCAATAGTCACCTACTCTGGCCATTTTTGGTCACCCATCTATAGAGATGTCAAATTCTTTGGTCTTTATTTCTTGCATCCATCCAATCGGGTGTTTTTTAATCATCTAACTAGAATTATCCTTCTATGAATTGATTGTAACTTGAAGGGAAATATGGTTTTTATGTGTGTTTGTGTTGTTATGTGTCTTCCTTGGCCACAGAGTATACTGTTTTTACAAAACTTTGTACTCCGAGGTGGTATTTTTTCCATCGGAAGATTTGACCTGAAAAAACTTATGTTTTCCATTTTGAGTCACCGAGCTATTATCTTCTGTATGCTTTGTTTTGATACCAAGTTACAAGTCAATTTCTATCCCTCGTCGAATTTGGTTTTTCCTTTTTCTTGAATTTTTTCGGGATTTGGTTTTCCCAAGAAATTTTTTATTTCCTTAGCTTCCTCTTGTAGGAGTGCCTCTTTGGGATTAAATTCAAAATATTTAAGGAAGTTGTATTTTATTTCATTCTAGTCAAAATTATGACCCAATGCTTCTTCAATATTATACCATTTGTGAGGTATATCATCTAATGTATTTGAGAACAAATGCGGCCATACTCTTTCCTCTTTGTATCCTACTTTTTTCCAATATTGCTTGCACTTTTTTATGTGGATTTTTGGGTCAAATATAGGTTTTAATATCAAGATGTCAATATTTGCAGAGAGATTTTTCCCAACAAATATTTCCATAAAATACAATGTGGCAGTATTCCATGTTTGAAATCAGTTTGCATGAGTCTCCCACCATCAGGTTGCTTGGCCAATGAAGGACTCGACTAGACTTTGTATTCTTCCTTGTTCCCCTATTGAATTGGAGACTTCGTCAACATGTGTCGACGAACAACTTTGTTCATTAAACCGTTGGTAAGTTCTTGTGTATGCATTAGTCGATATTAATGTTGGTGTTTCTTTTAATTTTCTTTTAGTGACAATAGGGACTGTGTGAATCGATAAGCATGTGATGGATTGTTTGATAGGTATTTCCTCTATTGGCCAACATTCTTTGTCTTGAATTTCATAATTCTTCATCTTCCAGTTGTACAGTTCAGTATTTGAATTTTTGCCTATTGACGGTGGAGATCCGAATAACATTTATCCTTCAATGTTAGGTTCAACATTGTCTTTATGTTCATGCATTACCTAGTATAGTCGATGTGCTTCGTGGGCCTTGTCCCATGTCTCGACCCATGGTTTTCCTTCTTTCAGCTTGATCCAGTCTCTTTCTAAAGATATTGTGGCTTTCATGTTCCTTCCTTCGGGTATTCCGACTAGCATTGGATAAGAAAAAATCCCTTTGACCAAGTTTATAACTTCAAAATTGCATCTCGTTAGAATTTCCATTATAGAAGTGATAACACTTTTGAAAGTGTTGATAGGTTCAATGAATCTTTGGTATTCTAGTTTTAAGTAGTTCATTTTCGGTTGTACTAGAGGTCTTCTGAGTCAGACCCATGTTTCTTTCTGAAGGATATTCACTTGTGATAAAAAAAATCGACCATGACTTGTTTAATCATGTGGCTATCGACTTCTAAGTCAACTTGAGGGTCAAATTCATTTGTGGTTTTGTCTTGACACAATTTCCTTACACTTTTTGTTGGTCTTTGATTCTCTTCATATTCTCTCAATATGTTCAGTAGGTCGATAAGCCGTCCTACTGATTGCTTATATTTTAGTCGTTGTAATAATTCCTCAATGGTGGTGTTTGACATACTTGATCATCCTTCATTTGATTTTTCATGGTCGATATTTTTAAAGAAATTCAATTCTTCTTGCATTATCATTTCTTATTTTTTGAGGTCAGGATATGGAACTCTGTTCCCTTGTCAATTTGGTGCCTTTGGGTAGTTATGTTTACCCACTCCCGATATTGTTACCACATGGAGAGTTTTTTAATCCATAATATATTTTTTAGGAACTATATTTGAAAGGTTTACATTTCTCTTGGTCATGACTTTTTCCAACACAATTGTGCATTCTTCTAGGGACTCATGATCTCCTACTCCACAAATATTACAAAATTTTAAATCGGTTCTATCTTTTATCGGGTAGTATGGACTGATGTGGTACTATTTCCAACAATTAAAACAATAATATTGTCCTCGACCATGTCCTCTTCCAAATCTTCCTCGTCCTCCTCTACCTCAACCTTGGTATCCTCCTCGACCTCGACCTATATAATTGTCTCCTTGATCGACATCCTGGTCGACTACTTGTGTATGGTATACTGAGTGGATATTTGTTTTGTTCTTACCATTCAAGCAAAATTATTAGGTGGAATGATTATTATCTTCAAAAATGTGGCACCACTTGGGACGTACATTTCTTAGATTGTGTGGACAATCTCTGGTTGCATGATTAGTCGAGCATTGACAGATGTCGCAAAAACTTTCAATCTGGATGTGTCTGATTGTTGGGTCTAAGGCATCACTAAATTTGCAATAGTCTTTAGTGTGACCTTCACTAGAGAAAATGGTACACCAGATCTCATTATGAGCGAGTGATATGTTTTTAATTGTCTATTGTAGCTCCATGATCTTGTCTCCCAATCTTCTTTCAACGCTTGATGTTTTAACCAATCCTTCATCATATATTTCAATCCTCTAATCTTTTTTTAGGATTTCTTCACATGTCGAAAGTTCATACATCCATAATGGAGCTCTTCAACTTCAAGAAGCCTTAAAGAATGAGAGAGAAATTTTCTTTATTTCATTCTTCATATGAGTTTGATTTTTGGTGAAATTCATAAACCAGATAAAAACCCTGGCTCAAAGTCTAGCTCCAAACTGGACCATTTGTTTTTCTTCATTGACTATATATGCAATATCCAAGTATTTCTCACACACGAACCAATGTTGTTTGGGGTCTTTGTATCCTTCATAAATAGGGATGTGATGAAGCCCCATTGTTGGTTTCTTTTTACTAAATGGAATTATTACAAGACCTTTAGTTGAAGTCCACTTGGAATTTGACATAGTATTATTTTTTGGAGTTAAGGTCGAGCTGTTTTCTTTTGTCAATGTAATCTGCAAATGTCCTTTAGTCTGGATATCTTCAACCCATCATTGGCTTGGGCTTGAATCCTCTATCTGGCAATATTTATCTATATACTCGGCGATTATTCCTCTACAGTGTTGCATCAATTCACTTTCACTATCTGTTGAGTTTGAATCTTCTAGAAGTAGCTTCGGCAGGGGGCAACTCCTATGAGATCTATGACATGAATGATTATGTATTCTAGTTGATTATGATTATTTTCTTGTGCTTCTATTAATATTGCATATCTTATTTGGAAATTATTATTAGTTTGACACCACACCTGTGGTGATTGTGTATCTATATGAATTCTTTGTTGGAGAAAATCTGAAATGCATGGTCTAGGTATTTTTATAAGAGAGGGTTAGATCACAGGTCCTGAGTCGTCGATTTCCATATTGATTTGATAATCAACTTATTGGGTGCCATCGACTGCCATACTAAATCACAAGCTTTCACTCCTCCTAGGAGCCATTGGGGCATTCTCAAAGGCTACTCCAGTGAACTTCCACGCCTGGGTAGGTTTTCTATGAGATTTTTTGGGATCCTTTTTCCTTCTGCAACTCCTCTTGCTTCTTCTACCTTTTATCCTGCTCTATTTTTTGAATGTCAGTTGAGGGTTTGTGAATCTGTGTTTGATGTGCAGATTTCTCACTTAATTCAGTTATATTTTTCTCGACTCCCTTCATTTTCAACTTGGGTGCGGTCTGACTTTGGCTTTGACTTTGTTTTTAAATTCGAATTTGACTTATCCTATATCATGGNACGTCGACTCGACTTACTCGCGGTCGACGATGTTTGTCATTTTGATTGATTTCATTTCTTTAAGAAGTAATATCAAGAAGCCTTACCTTGGGAATACCTATGTGGTACCTATCACCTCTAACCCTCACAATAGAGCCTAATTCATCATTTCACATAGTTATACACAATATGGAACCAATTGTCAACCTGATGAAAACTGGAATCGACAAAGCGGTTTGTCGTAAAAATAAGAAAGCATGGGGAAAAAACCAAGCCACTCCTCGTGTCCCTCCAACCCGTGCTCTCTATAATTCCTAAGGCCATATTACCCTCTTCAATAACACCAAGTAGACAAGAATACATCTCAATAAAACCAAGAATACAAGAATACATCCTCTTTGGCATAGCCTATTCCATTGAAGAGGTAATCACATATAAACCTATCTTATAAGAGTTTCATGATGTTTTCACCTGGTCATATATTGAAATGCTCAAACTTAATCCAACCATTATTGAACTTCATAGTGACACATGGCTAGATGCATCCTCTATGTAGCAGAAACAAAGGTCCCTTCATCCCTCTAAATCCATGTCCACCAAAATTGAAATTGAAAATCTTCACAAATTTGGTTTTATTTATCCAATCTCATACACATCATGGGTACCCAACCTCGTCCCTGTGAATAAAAAATAAGGAAATATATGCATTTGTATTGATTTATGTGATCTAAACCAAGCTCATCCAAAAGACAACTTCCCAACCACCCATCGACCAGGTTATCGATTAGTCCATCGAGCATGAGGTCCTTTCTTTTATGGATGGATTCTTAGGGTATAACTAGATTCAAATCCACCATGGAGATCACTATAAAACTACATTCACCGCATATTGGGCCACTTTCTCCTACATTGTTATCTCCTTTGGGATAAAACATGTTGCGACCACCTTCCAACATGCCATGATCTATATTTTTCATGACCATTACCATTTCATGTTGGCCTATATTAATGATCGCATAGCTCAGTCTAAGAAGGAATCATAGCACCTAGAAGACCTCTACACCATCTCTCAACAATGTCGAAAATACAAAATTTTCTTGAGCCCCCTCAAGTGTGTTTTATGCATCACTACCAAATGATTACTGGGTTTTCTTGTTTCCCAACAAGGAATCATGGTTGAACCTATGAAATTCCAAGCCATCAATGAAATTCCTCCCCCTAATACCTTGCACCAACTACAAATTCTATATGGAAAAGGAAAATTATTACGATGCTTTCTTCCTAATTATGCCACTTGCACTCATGGATTCTTATGATTTCCATGCCAATACATCATATTCCAATGGGACAACTGAGAACAATAATATTTTTATTCTTTGAAACACACTCTCTTGAACACCCTATTAATCAATCCCCCTAACTTCAATAAGGATTACATCCTTTTCTTATCCCCCTTAGAGTTCTCCGTCATGGGAGTATTAGTCTAGAAAGGGGAAGATGGCCATGAGCATGTCATATATTATGTGATAAATAACCTATAAGGACCTCCTATCAACTACAATCACAAGGAAAAACTATCCCTAGCCATCATTCACATAGTCCAAAATCTACACCATTAAATTTTACTTTGAACCACTAGAGTCATCACAAATTCTAATCCCATGCAATACCTCCTCAGTTGACAACTTGTCAATGGTAATTTCACTTGTTGGATTGTAATTCTTTAGAAATTTTACCTTGATTTCATAACCCCCAAGAGTAAGAAGGCACTCATCCTCATATAATTTGTCATTGATCTCTTGTCTGACATCACATACCCACCAATGAATGATAACTTTTTGAAAGAGCACATATTCTTAATTTCATCAAACAACCAATGGTACAATGACATTTTAACCTATGTTTGCACTAAGAAATTCATCCCACACCTCTCATGAGATGATTGACGATGCATCTACCATAAATCTCATTGATACCTCCTCATAGGAGATGTCTTGTATAAGTGAGGAGTGGATACTATATTACGTTGGTGCCTCACCCTTGAGGAATTTGAATGAGTCTTAAAAAAATGTCATACTGGTTCTTGCGGCAATAATTTATCAGGAATCTCCACCACCCATAAAATCATATGTTTTATATATTTTTGGCTCACACTCTTCCATGACTACATTCATGCACTCAAGGTTATGCACGATGTGCTAGATATTAGCTCACAATACTACAACTCCACCAACTTCGCTACATCCTATCATCACTATTGGTCCCTTCTATAAGTGGGGGATTGAATTTATGAAATGCAAACCTCCATCTAGCTATGGCCACAAGTACATTTGTGTGGTTGTCGAATACTTTACTAAGTGGGTTGAAGCGATGAAAACATATAATAAAATATTGTACACAACCACTCATTTTTTCTTCAACCACATTATCACTTTCTTTGGGGTTTCCAAGCATTTGGTCTTACATCGTGGAAAGCATTTCAAGAAAAATATTTTCCAGGAATCATCCTTGTTACTCAATTTTACACATGAATTTTCATCCCCTTACTATTTGAAATCCAATGGTCAAGTGGAGGTTGTCAACAAGATCCTTAAAACCATGCTACATTAGATATTTAACAAGCACAAATCCAACTGGCATCACATGATATTCGTTTCACTTTGGGCCTATAGGACATCAATTAAAAATACCACAAGGTTTACCCCTTTCCATCTCATGCATGGAGTGGAAGTATTTTTTCCCACTGAATGCAAAATCCCAACCCTCCATATGGCAACCAAACTCCTTTTGGATACCGCACCACTTTAGTAGCACCTTGTGGATTTGGAGAGTACTAATGAGGATCAATGATATTCATTGAAAAACAATGAAACTACCGAAAATTTCTCAGTAAATGAGATACACTTCCACACTACACCTAGCATATGATAAGAATAATTTAATCAAGAATTTAAATGACAAAGAAATCACACAATACACCGAGATTTTACCCTAGAAACCCTAAACCGAGGAAACCAACATTCCTTGAGCATTCTTCTCTCTTGTTGTCTTATTCAATTTGAATAAAAGGTTACATGTCTAACCTTGGTCCAACCCTAAGACACAATCGACATCATACCCTCTTTCCTGTGCAAGAACAACCATGTAACCAATTTGGCTTACATTTGCATGACCAACAACCTACATCTAAATATTTCTCTAAAGATTGGTTATCCCAAGTTTCATTGATTACATGCATTAACCTACATTATCATTGACGACCTTACAACAAGCCTCCTTATAGTATTTAAATCATGAAAAACCCTCAATATTGGCACCCAAAAATGGTTAAAAATCCATGCAGATCAATGGCTACAAATCCCACAAATCCCAGGATTCTGTTACAGTTGACTCCAAGTTGGATTAGCATGGCCTTCATTCGGTATCTAGTCAGTCGTATCACACCTGCATTTTGACATCTTGTGTGTTGACTTGTCGTCGATATATTCAACTTCAACTTTACCTGGTAGACTAACCTCAACCTTCGACTTGATTTCAATCTACCTCGACTTCGACCTTCAGTCGATCCACCTCGACTAGACTTTCACTGCAAAGAATATAACAAGCCAAAAATCACCCACTTGTTGTCTTCTTTGTTGCAACAGGAGATTCCTGAAATTTCATTCACAGACCCAAGGTGGCAGTGCCCATTTCCTCTTTGCACCAAGAGAACTTCATAGCAGTCATAGACTTGGTCAACAAGTCTTCTATGTTTTCCAATGTGTATACTTTCTCTAGTAGTACATTGTTACTTTTCACCATATCTCTTATGAAATGGTATTGTACATTAATGTGCTTAGTCTTCAAATGATAAGCAGGGTTCTTTTCTAGAAATATTGCGCTTTGACTATCGCAACTCACCTTCATAGCTCTCTGCTCAAACCCGATTCATGAACACAACCTTTGTAGCCAAACCACTTCTTTGCTTCCATGAGTGGCTTCCATGTATTCATCTTATGTTGTTGACAAGGCTACAACTACATGTCGCTTACTCTAGATTATTGCTCCACCGAACATCTTGATGACATATCCATTGGTTGGCCTCCATCGATCCAGATTTCTAGCCAAATTGGCATCGACAAAGCCATGTACATTTAATTTACCACTGTCATCTCCAGGTTTTCCTCGGTAGCATATAGCATAGTCCTTTGTGACACACAAATACCTGAATACTCTCTTGACAGTTGTCCAATGTTGCTTTCTATGTGTTGACACATACTCTCTCAACACTCTTACTGCATGGGAAATATATGATCGAGTGCAGGCCATCTCATACATTAGACTAACAACAACGCTTGCATAGGGAACATGTGCCATGTCCTATATTTCTTCTTGTGTCTTTGGAAACTGTTCAGTAGTAAGCCTTGCTCCCACAGGAATTGGCACCTTCACTAGCTTGCAATACTGCATGTTGAATCATTTCAGAACTATTTCAATATACTTCATCTGATTCAACCAGATCTTTCTAGTGGCTCAATATCTCTTAATATCCATTCCCAAAATGAATTTAGTTGCACCAACATCCTTTATGTCGAACTTGGAGGATATCTGCTTCTTCCCCTCCTTTATTTCATCTATGTTGTTTCCAATCAACAACATGTCATTGACATACAAAGCTACATATATGAAACGCCCACCTTCTTCCTTGGAATATATGCAGTGATCATATTTTATTCTCACAAATCCCAAACTAAGGATGTATGTGCTGAAATTCTGGTACCACATCTTTGTTGATTACTTTAGACCATAAAGGGATATTTTCAGTTTGCACACCAACTCTTGTTTTCCCTTTACTAAAATTCCTTTAGGTTGTTTCATGTATATTTCTTCTTCCAGGTCCCCATGTAGGAACGTTGTCTTCACATCCATCTGTTCCATTTACAAATTGAATGTTGTAGCCAGAGACATTAGTACTCTAATGGAAGTTAGTTTTTCAACAAGGGAAAAAATCTCACCGAAGTCGACTCCCTCAACTTGGGAATAAAATTTCTCTACCAGTCAAGATTTAAACTTCTCGACTTGTCCTACGACATTCATCTTCTTCTTGAATACCCATTTTCTACTAACGGGATTTATTCCACTAGGTAACTAAATCCCATGTCTCATTCTTGTGCAAGGATTCCATCTCTTCGACCATGGCATCCTTCCATAGTCTACCCTCTTCTGAGTCGATTTCCTCACAGACCAACTTGGGTTCACCATAAATGGAAGTTAGCAAGAATGTGGAATGAAATTCGGGAATAATATACCTTTCAATTGGTTTTGTTATTCTTTTTGACCTCCTTACCACCGGATTTTTTTGTTCCACCTCTTCCTCGGATTCAGTTGACTCATCTGAACCATCTTCTTTGTTCCCCAGTTCAAACCACACCATCTCAAGATTATTCTCGGTCTAAAAAACTTCCTCAGGCTCAGACTTACCTCCGACTTCTCTGAAGACCACATCTCAATTGTACATTGTTCTCCTTGATGTAGGATCCTATATCTTATATGCTTCCACTCCTTCTTCATATCCAATGAAAATTCATTTGAATTCCTTCTTGTCTAGTTTGCTCCTCTTTTCCTTGGGAACATGCACAAATTCATCATAGCCAAATAATTTGAGATGTGCCATCGAAGGCTTCTTACCCGACCATACCTCATGTGGATTTGTGTCAACTAGCGCAGATGAAGGAGACATATTCACCAAATATATTGCAGTTTTGAATGCCTCTGCCTAGAATTATTGTGCGAGACCAACACCACTGAGCATGCTCCTTGCCTTATCCATCAACATTCTATTCATTCTCTTGGAAAATTCATTTTGTTGTGGGGTATATGGTGTGGTATTTTGGCATGCTATGCCACACTTCTTATAAAAGCAATCAAATTCCTTTCCACAAAATTCACCACCATTGTCATTCCTCAGCACTTTAATCCTTTTCTCTGACTGGTTTTCCACAAGAGATTTAAAATCCTTAAACCTCTTGAAAACCTCTAATTTCTTCCTCGGGAAATATATCCATGTCTTCCTAGAAAAAACAACTATGAAGGAGACATAATACAAGGATCCACCAAGTGAAGGAACTATAACTGGTCCAAACACATCACTATGCACTAATTATAGAATCCCACTTGCCTTTGTCGCTCTAGATGGGAACCTCACCCAACTTTTTTTTCCATATATGCAATGTTCACAAAATTCAACCTCTAAACCAAATTCAGGAAACTCTTTGACCATACCTTTTCTTTTCATAGCTTGTAGTACTTTTTCTCCAATGTGTCCCATCCTTTCGTGCTATAACCTAGTCGGGTCGATTCTATCATGTCTTGTCGAGTCAACATGTATCAAATTAGCTCGACTTGAGTTGATTTGAGTCGCAGTTGAGTCGATTTCAGGAGAAATGATGTTGTTGCATCCAGTTGAGTCAAAATTCTGTAACAGCTTGTATATGGTGCCAATCCAAACTCCTTTCATTAATACCATCGCACCTATGACCATCTTTCACGAATCCTTATGAAACAAAGTATGCACACCTACATCACTCATCTTGCTAATAGATATCAGGTTTATTTCCAAACTCGGAATCTGTAGCACACCTGGAAGGGGTCGTTTCCTCCCATCCTGCAATATCAGTCAAACTCTTCCTCATTCGAAAATTATGGTTGTCGATTCATCCCCCAAGAACACATCACCCCCATAATATTGTTCATATTCACAGAACTATTCTTTATGTGGTGTCGTATGATAAGACACTCCTCAGTCGATCAACCAAACATCTTGATCCGACTGTGTACCATTCGATGCCAGGTACACATCACCTCCCTTATTCGGGGTTGTATTTCTCTCAGTTTATTTCTTCTCATCGGATCCAGCATTGATGTTTGTTGCCTTTGACTTACATTCCTTTTTATAATTCCCAACTTTACTACATTTCTAGCATCTTCTCATCGATTGAACTAGGGATTTAGATCTACACTTCAACTTGAAATTTCTACCGTAGAATATTCCTTTATCTTTTTCTATCAGTCGACGTCTCACTACTAGAGCATCTTTGGTTGATCCTTCCATTTTCTTCCTTCTTGTTTCTTTCGACATCAGAGAATCAATCACGTCCTCTAGCGCTATTGTGGTTTTATTACTCCCAATAGCCACGACTAAGTTGTCCCAAGAGTCTGGAAAAGAACATAATATGATGATACACTTCTCCTCATCAATGATCTTAATATCTATAGACAATAACAGCCTTAACACAGTATTAAATGCATTTAAATTCTCAGTCACCGAACTTCCATCACTCATCCTCAGAAGATACAACTTCTTTCTTAGAAACAACTCATTTACCAGATATTTTGACTGGTATAATCTTTCCATCTTGTCCCACATTTTCTTGGATGAATCTTCACCTGATACATTCAACATCACTAAATCTGCAAGGCAAAGCCGAATCATACTTCTTACTCTTTTTTTGAGTTTCTCCCATTCTTCCATCGACATGCTTGTCGGTTGGGTACCTGGATAGACCGTTATCCAATTTTCTCGATATACAAGAAGATCTTCCATTTTAAGCTTCCAAATCTCAAAATAATGTCCATTGAATTTTTCTATCTCTATTTTGGAACTGTTGTGTCATTCTTTACCACGATCTTTAACACAATTTATGACTTACGAATCTTACTATACCTAGGCTTTAGTTCTCATATTCAAGATTGGTAAATCAAGATCCAATATACTCGCCAAAGCATGACACCGCTTTGATAACTCATTTGTCAGGGAAGACCTAAGCTCTGATACCACATGTCAAGAAATGAGATACACTTCCACACTAAACCTAACAAAGGAGAAGAAGAATTTAATCAACAATGTAAATGACAAAGAAAACACACAGTACAGCGAGATTTTACGCTGAAAACCCTAAGCCGAGAAAACCAACATTCCTTAAGTGTTCTTATCTCTTGTTGTCTTATTCAATCTGAATAAAAGGTTACATGTATAACCTTGGTCCACACCTAAGACACAATTGAGATCATACCGTCGTTCTTGCACAAGAACAACCTTGTAGCCAATCTAGCTTACATCTGCATGACCAACAACCTACATCTAAAGATTTATCTAAATATTGGCTATCCTAAGATTCATTGATTACATGAATTAACCTCCATTACATTTCACGGCCTTACAACATACCACTTTTTATTATTTTCAAAAGGAAAAAACCTAAAGATTGGCACCCAAAAACGCTTACAAATCCATGTAAATCATTCTCTACGAATCCCACAACTCCCTGAATTATGTTATAGTCGACTCCAAGTCGGATTACCATTCGACTACCAATAGACCTTCATTCAGTCTCTATTTGACCGCCTCACACCTGCACATCGACCTCTTGTTGCTTGAATTGTCGTCGATATCTTTGACTTTGACTTTGCCCAGTCAACTAACCTCGACCTTCAACTTGTTGTCGATCTACCTTGACTTCAACCTTTAGTCGAGCCACCTTGACTAGACTTTCACTGCAAAGAATATAAAAACCCAACAAAAATTCTCCAATGCCACTTATGGTTAACAAGTATTCCCATGTTCCTTTAACGAGGGTGACCTAGTCCTTGTTTATCATGTCGCCAACGACACATTAGGACTAGGCAATTTCGGGACTATCTAGCAAGGTCGTTTCATTGTCAAGCACTACTTAACTTAGGGTGCATACATCCTTGTTTATCCTAAGGGAGGCCTCCTTAAAGACCCTATCAATAGTTTTTACTTGAAGATATTATATTCCCACTCTCCTAGAAACCCATCGCATGTTCATTCTAGTTAGTAAATTAAATAGGTTTTTTAGTCTTGTATTTTAAAATGTCTTTCTTTTTGTTGCTCCTGATAAGTTTTCTTTATTGATCTATCATATAATTCATCCACCAGCATGTCACATTGGGTTTTCCAATGATGCTAGTTGATGGACTCAAAACCTCACCTTTGTGGCTTGGGTCATTTATTCGCCCTCACACATGATACTCTAGGCAAGCAATGTGTGTCTAGGGACAACCAAAATAACCAAGAAGATTACACTATTGTTATCGTATTTCTTATCAATGCAACTCCTCCTCAACTCTATCACCTCATCATTTATCTCAATTCCCAGCCCCTCATAACACAATTGGATATTGTTTACCATTTTTTTGATCCAAGTTTTTTCAGGAAATATATCCAAGTGAAACTTTTGTCAAGGAATTTTCAATCCATTACATTCATACATATTCTTAGGAGTGTGAACCAATTTTTAGATAACAATGCAAATGAAATATTAGACTAGCATTGATCACATTGACATTATTTTTTCTCTTAAAATATCACAAATGTGTGCATATGATATCATCATCATGGTACATCATAAACACATGTAAAAATATCAAAAATCAACATCAAACACATCATCACACATGAACACATCAGGGGATAGTAAAAAAATTTATAAATATATTAGGTTCCAAAAACTATGTTTACATATACATCAACCACTAGCCCTCACTACGACCATGTTGTCAAAAAATGGATATACATCATAAAGTGGGCCATAACCATGCAAACAATATCTAAATACAATAGCCACTAAGGTGGTGGGGTTGAAAGCCCTAATTATCCACTTGGTGGGGGTGCTCTGCTTGCACCACCTGTTAGGCTCCCCTCTCCCCCCTCATTACAACTCTTGCTACTGCAGGCCACTTCAAAAGAAGACATGACTCCAATGCTATCCTATCACTAGCATTAATTATCTCCTTAGCAATATTATCCAAGATCACCTTTGGCACACCCTACAAAAATATCTCAAATATCTATCATAAGTTAGTTCCATGCATGTGGATCTCTGTTGTCTGTCACCAATTGACCTCCAACACTAGGTCTAGGTGGGGAAACTATGCTACCATCCCTTCCTCATGACCCTCCCCACCACATCTAGTTGTGAAATATCCTTTGTGTTGTCATTTTTGGTACTCCTTACCCATTTGGCCCCACATATGCACACAAAAAAGGGTACCCATCAGTAACCTATACAGATTAATAACTAAAGAAAATCAAATAAAAATATAAATGAAAATATGTAAAGATAATTACCCATCGGAACCCATTACTCTCCTAGAGGTATGACCATCTTTGGATCCCCCATGTAGTCCATCCCCACATAGGGGAACTCTATAATCACCTGGGGCATCTCCCACCACCATGCAAAGAAATGGAAGGTGAAGTATCTATCCACCTCCCCCCCTCTATTTTCCACATTGTTTGCATTGTTAGCATTCCGACATTGCCACCTTCGATGACATTTTATATGTTCATCATCATCAAAACTTTCATCTCGAGACCATTTATCCTCACCAAATTTCAACAGATAGGTATGTGAGCTCATTAGCTCCATTTTTTTTATATCCTTTGTATTGTTGGATTTCTTATCATGAGTACTTTCATGTTGGGTATTCAACTTCATGTGTGCATGTATTCATTGAGAAGCCATTTCTCCACCTAACTGGATACCAAAGGGCCCTGGTCCCCTTCCCCTTAGGTATATTTCTTCAAATTGGTATGTAGTTACTCCCTCCATGTATCTTTTGTTTCGTAGTCTCTCCCCCAAGGATGTACCTTTAGGGATTCTCTTCCCAACTCAACAAGTAACTTTTCCTAGTTCCACATGCATTTAGTTATCTTCGGCTAGTAGCACTCCACCCTCATGGGTTTCCTTGGTTTTAGGACCCCATTTCATTATTCCCTTAAGATCAATATTCCATATAGTCTACATCTCATAGCACAAGCTTCATACTTCTTTCTCCTCATAATGTTGGCCCATGCCCTCGGACTTATGACATCTCACACTTTTATGGTTGGTTATGCTAAATGATTCAATGCATTTCACTGACTCTCATATCCTCCATGACTAGTAGACCATCTACATTCCACTTCATCACTCATCTCCCCCCCTAAGGAGACTCTCACTAAGGCCCCCATCCTTATTCACTTTCACTACTCTAGCCACACATGGAAAAGCATCTTAGTCGCATGCTCAGAGCACGTGTCTTATTGTCTATAACATATCCAGATTCTTTTATTTTTAACAATTGAAAACACCAAAACACACACAAAACTTCTCTAAGGTACCAGATATATTAAAATATCCGAAAACAGAAATATTGCAGAGAATAACATCGAAAGAACATAATAGATGAAACCACAACACCAGAATAATACCTTTATTGATAGGAAACAATGTTCACTTGCCTCTTTGAGGGGGAAACCTCTAGCAGAGCAGCATTGTATTACAATAATTCTTAATACAAAACTTCTCATACCCTCTACTCTTATTTATACTAAATCTATCTATCCAAAAGAACAATCTAGAGGAAGATCCTTCTAGAAGCGGAAGCTTCTATTAGGCCCTCTTAGATTTGACTTATTTTTCCTTATTTATAGGCCTTATTAATATTGGCCTTTATTACATGGAAATATATTATTCTACCTACGTGAGGAGTTAGGGAGGTTAGGTCCCTAACATGCCTTCCCCCTTAAAAACAACCTTGTCCTCAAGGCTTGAGATGAGGAAANTTGTGTCATTCTTTACCACGATCTTTAACACAATTTATGACTTACGAATCTTACTATACCTAGGCTTTAGTTCTCATATTCAAGATTGGTAAATCAAGATCCAATATACTCGCCAAAGCATGACACCGCTTTGATAACTCATTTGTCAGGGAAGACCTAAGCTCTGATACCACATGTCAAGAAATGAGATACACTTCCACACTAAACCTAACAAAGGAGAAGAAGAATTTAATCAACAATGTAAATGACAAAGAAAACACACAGTACAGCGAGATTTTACGCTGAAAACCCTAAGCCGAGAAAACCAACATTCCTTAAGTGTTCTTATCTCTTGTTGTCTTATTCAATCTGAATAAAAGGTTACATGTATAACCTTGGTCCACACCTAAGACACAATTGAGATCATACCGTCGTTCTTGCACAAGAACAACCTTGTAGCCAATCTAGCTTACATCTGCATGACCAACAACCTACATCTAAAGATTTATCTAAATATTGGCTATCCTAAGATTCATTGATTACATGAATTAACCTCCATTACATTTCACGGCCTTACAACATACCACTTTTTATTATTTTCAAAAGGAAAAAACCTAAAGATTGGCACCCAAAAACGCTTACAAATCCATGTAAATCATTCTCTACGAATCCCACAACTCCCTGAATTATGTTATAGTCGACTCCAAGTCGGATTACCATTCGACTACCAATAGACCTTCATTCAGTCTCTATTTGACCGCCTCACACCTGCACATCGACCTCTTGTTGCTTGAATTGTCGTCGATATCTTTGACTTTGACTTTGCCCAGTCAACTAACCTCGACCTTCAACTTGTTGTCGATCTACCTTGACTTCAACCTTTAGTCGAGCCACCTTGACTAGACTTTCACTGCAAAGAATATAAAAACCCAACAAAAATTCTCCAATGCCACTTATGGTTAACAAGTATTCCCATGTTCCTTTAACGAGGGTGACCTAGTCCTTGTTTATCATGTCGCCAACGACACATTAGGACTAGGCAATTTCGGGACTATCTAGCAAGGTCGTTTCATTGTCAAGCACTACTTAACTTAGGGTGCATACATCCTTGTTTATCCTAAGGGAGGCCTCCTTAAAGACCCTATCAATAGTTTTTACTTGAAGATATTATATTCCCACTCTCCTAGAAACCCATCGCATGTTCATTCTAGTTAGTAAATTAAATAGGTTTTTTAGTCTTGTATTTTAAAATGTCTTTCTTTTTGTTGCTCCTGATAAGTTTTCTTTATTGATCTATCATATAATTCATCCACCAGCATGTCACATTGGGTTTTCCAATGATGCTAGTTGATGGACTCAAAACCTCACCTTTGTGGCTTGGGTCATTTATTCGCCCTCACACATGATACTCTAGGCAAGCAATGTGTGTCTAGGGACAACCAAAATAACCAAGAAGATTACACTATTGTTATCGTATTTCTTATCAATGCAACTCCTCCTCAACTCTATCACCTCATCATTTATCTCAATTCCCAGCCCCTCATAACACAATTGGATATTGTTTACCATTTTTTTGATCCAAGTTTTTTCAGGAAATATATCCAAGTGAAACTTTTGTCAAGGAATTTTCAATCCATTACATTCATACATATTCTTAGGAGTGTGAACCAATTTTTAGATAACAATGCAAATGAAATATTAGACTAGCATTGATCACATTGACATTATTTTTTCTCTTAAAATATCACAAATGTGTGCATATGATATCATCATCATGGTACATCATAAACACATGTAAAAATATCAAAAATCAACATCAAACACATCATCACACATGAACACATCAGGGGATAGTAAAAAAATTTATAAATATATTAGGTTCCAAAAACTATGTTTACATATACATCAACCACTAGCCCTCACTACGACCATGTTGTCAAAAAATGGATATACATCATAAAGTGGGCCATAACCATGCAAACAATATCTAAATACAATAGCCACTAAGGTGGTGGGGTTGAAAGCCCTAATTATCCACTTGGTGGGGGTGCTCTGCTTGCACCACCTGTTAGGCTCCCCTCTCCCCCCTCATTACAACTCTTGCTACTGCAGGCCACTTCAAAAGAAGACATGACTCCAATGCTATCCTATCACTAGCATTAATTATCTCCTTAGCAATATTATCCAAGATCACCTTTGGCACACCCTACAAAAATATCTCAAATATCTATCATAAGTTAGTTCCATGCATGTGGATCTCTGTTGTCTGTCACCAATTGACCTCCAACACTAGGTCTAGGTGGGGAAACTATGCTACCATCCCTTCCTCATGACCCTCCCCACCACATCTAGTTGTGAAATATCCTTTGTGTTGTCATTTTTGGTACTCCTTACCCATTTGGCCCCACATATGCACACAAAAAAGGGTACCCATCAGTAACCTATACAGATTAATAACTAAAGAAAATCAAATAAAAATATAAATGAAAATATGTAAAGATAATTACCCATCGGAACCCATTACTCTCCTAGAGGTATGACCATCTTTGGATCCCCCATGTAGTCCATCCCCACATAGGGGAACTCTATAATCACCTGGGGCATCTCCCACCACCATGCAAAGAAATGGAAGGTGAAGTATCTATCCACCTCCCCCCCTCTATTTTCCACATTGTTTGCATTGTTAGCATTCCGACATTGCCACCTTCGATGACATTTTATATGTTCATCATCATCAAAACTTTCATCTCGAGACCATTTATCCTCACCAAATTTCAACAGATAGGTATGTGAGCTCATTAGCTCCATTTTTTTTATATCCTTTGTATTGTTGGATTTCTTATCATGAGTACTTTCATGTTGGGTATTCAACTTCATGTGTGCATGTATTCATTGAGAAGCCATTTCTCCACCTAACTGGATACCAAAGGGCCCTGGTCCCCTTCCCCTTAGGTATATTTCTTCAAATTGGTATGTAGTTACTCCCTCCATGTATCTTTTGTTTCGTAGTCTCTCCCCCAAGGATGTACCTTTAGGGATTCTCTTCCCAACTCAACAAGTAACTTTTCCTAGTTCCACATGCATTTAGTTATCTTCGGCTAGTAGCACTCCACCCTCATGGGTTTCCTTGGTTTTAGGACCCCATTTCATTATTCCCTTAAGATCAATATTCCATATAGTCTACATCTCATAGCACAAGCTTCATACTTCTTTCTCCTCATAATGTTGGCCCATGCCCTCGGACTTATGACATCTCACACTTTTATGGTTGGTTATGCTAAATGATTCAATGCATTTCACTGACTCTCATATCCTCCATGACTAGTAGACCATCTACATTCCACTTCATCACTCATCTCCCCCCCTAAGGAGACTCTCACTAAGGCCCCCATCCTTATTCACTTTCACTACTCTAGCCACACATGGAAAAGCATCTTAGTCGCATGCTCAGAGCACGTGTCTTATTGTCTATAACATATCCAGATTCTTTTATTTTTAACAATTGAAAACACCAAAACACACACAAAACTTCTCTAAGGTACCAGATATATTAAAATATCCGAAAACAGAAATATTGCAGAGAATAACATCGAAAGAACATAATAGATGAAACCACAACACCAGAATAATACCTTTATTGATAGGAAACAATGTTCACTTGCCTCTTTGAGGGGGAAACCTCTAGCAGAGCAGCATTGTATTACAATAATTCTTAATACAAAACTTCTCATACCCTCTACTCTTATTTATACTAAATCTATCTATCCAAAAGAACAATCTAGAGGAAGATCCTTCTAGAAGCGGAAGCTTCTATTAGGCCCTCTTAGATTTGACTTATTTTTCCTTATTTATAGGCCTTATTAATATTGGCCTTTATTACATGGAAATATATTATTCTACCTACGTGAGGAGTTAGGGAGGTTAGGTCCCTAACATGCCTTCCCCCTTAAAAACAACCTTGTCCTCAAGGCTTGAGATGAGGAAACTGTTGCAGAATGGTAGTCGGATCCCAGGTGGGATCTGTTGGAGTTGTATTTTTCCACTGGAATAACACTTCCTAAATGGTGTGATGACAAAGATGACGCTAACGCTGGTCCAAAACAACTTGTGGTTGCATCTAGATGGAGCCTTCTTCATTCAACTCGAGAAGGCTAGTTTGATATTGGCACTTAGTTCTAATCACCTTCTTTAAGAAAGAGACATGAAAAACAGGATGAAGCTTAGAATGATTGGGAAAATCTAACTGATATGACACCTGTCCCATGTGCTTGAGAAATGTATAAGGACCATAAAATTTGGGTGCCAGTTTCTAAAAATAGTCAGCCTTGAGTGAATTTTTCTTATAAGGTTGCAGTCAAAGAAACACATGGTCTCCTTCAGCAAATTGATGTTTGAAGCGACCTTGATCTACTTGTTTCTTTATGCGATTCTAAGCCATGACAAATTCTCTTTGAGGGTATGGAGAATAGCCTCTCAAACTGTAAGCTTTTGGTCAACTGCTTGGACCTTCGAGACACCTGGCATGTATGAGAGAACTGAAGGTGGATTTTGTCCATATTTTGCTTCAAAATGAGTCATGTGAGTAGTTGTATGGTAAGAGTTGTTGTACCACCATTCAGCTAGAGGTAACCATTGACCCCACTGATGTTTTTTGTTCAAAGTAAAAAAACCTCAAATATGTTTCCAAACACTTGTCGACAAATTCAATTTGACCATCAGTCTGGGGATGATAAGCTATGATGAGATCCAATTTGGTGCCCTGTAGCCTAAACAATGCTTTCCAAAAATTATTAGTGAATGTGGGATCTCGATCAGAAACAATAGAATGAGTCATGCCATGAAGCTTGAAGACATGAAGCTTGAAGACATGATCCATGAAAAGTTGAGCCACAATGGATGCATTAAATCGGTGTTGAAGAGCATAGAAATGAGCATACTTAGAAATACAATCAACGACCACCATGATGACTGACTTATTGCTCGATTTAGGTAAGCCCACAATAAAATCCATAGAGATATCCCTCCAAATAGTGGGTGGAATTGGATGTGGTTGTAGTGTGCTAGGATATTTGATTGTTTCTCCCTTTTTGCATTGACAAACATCACATTCTACCATAAAAATGTGAACGTCATGTTTCATACCATCCCAGAAAAAAATAAAAAATAAATAAATAAAATAAAATAAAATTTGAGTCGGTCATAGGTTTTGGTAAACCCTGAGTGCCCAGCTGTGGGTGTATCATGAAGATCAAAAAGCACCGTGGATTTAAGTTGTGATTGTTTACTTAAATACAAACGACCTTTGTAGCGAATCTCACCATTGTGCCAAGAGTACCCTCGGGAAAATGGAGAATTAACTTACAATTATTGGATCAGATGCAAAATTTTGGGATCTTGTAGCTATTTCTATCGAACATCTTGGAGCCAATCTTGTACAATGAAGGAGAGGGAAAAGAGGGACCCTTCATCTTCATATTTTCTTCAAAGAGCATCAGCAACCACATTTTCTTTTCCTTTCTTGTAAATGATCTCATAATCATATCCAAAGAGCTTAGTCACCCATTTTTGTTGCTCTGGGGAGTAAGGAAATTACTCCATAAAATACTTGAGGGTTTGATGATATGTATTAATGTGGAATCGTTTCCCCAATAAATAAGGGCGCCAGAGATCCACTGCATGCAGAATAGCCAACATTTCCTTATCATATATTGATTGGCCCAAATGTTTCTCTGGCATTTGTTTGTTGGTAAAGGCCAAAGGTCGACCATCTTGCATAAGGAATGCTCCAATTCCTCTCCCGGAAGAATCACATTTTAGAACAAAGGTATTTGTGAAATCAGGAAGGGTCAAGACCAGAGTGGTGAACATAGCCGCCTTCAAGGCTTGAAAGGCCTGATCAGCTACAGGAGTCCAAGTGAAAGAATTATTTTTAAGGAGAGCAGTGAGAGGCATTTCAATCTTTCCATAATTATTAACGAACTTGTGATAATATCTTATTAAACCCAAAAAACCAAGCAAGATTTTGAGAGTCTTGGGGTGAGGCCAATCCTTTATATCTTTAATCTTCTTAGTATCCACCCTTACACCTTCCTTTCCAACAATATGACCCAAGTACTCGACTTCTGAGGCTCCAAAAGCACATTTAGATTGTTTGAGGAAAATTTGGTCCTGAGAGAGTAGATGTAGAACTCGATCCACATGAGCAAGATGGGTTGTCCAGGTTTTACTATAGATGAGAATATCATCAAATAAAAATAAGACAAAATTATGGAGAAAAGGACGGAAGACATGTTTCATAAGGCTTTGGAAAGTGGAGTGAGTATTTCACAAGTTGAAGGGCATGACCAAAAACTCATAGTGGCCCTCATGAGTTATAAATGCAGTCTTAGGAATGTTTTCCTCTTTCATACGTATCTGGTGGTAGCCAGAACGAAGATCAGGTTTAGTAAATAACTCGGAACCACTCAATTGATCCAAGAGATCATCAATGACAGGAATGGGAGATTTGTCTTTGATGGTGAATTTGTTGAGGGAGATATATTCAAGACACATGTGCCAAGATCCTTCTTTCTTAAGTACCATGACCACAGGAGATGAATAGGGGCTTGTACTAGGATGGATAACGCTTGCGGTGTGCAATTGTTGAACAATTTTCTCAATTTCATTTTTTCGGGCAAAGGGATGATGATAGGGATGAACATTGGGAGGAAGGTTGTCAGGGACGAGAGGAATGGAATGATCATGAACACCATGGGAAGGAGGAATTCCCTAGGGAGTGGAGAAAACATATTGATGTTTAGAGATGATGGATTGGAAGTTCGACGACACAGAGGGTGTCTCAATGGCGTGAATGGAATGGAGTTGTGCAATAATTCCGGAATGGACTTTTTTGAGGAGATTTTCCTTGCGATGGGAACTGATGATCTCAAGGGAACCTATTGTGATTCCTTGAAACTTATATTGTTGGCCCTATGATTGAATTGAATGGTTAATTCCTTAAAATCCATGAGAATGGGACCCAGAGTCCTTATCCATTTGACACCCAACACAATGTCACAACCACCAATGTCGATAGAAAACATATGAGATTTCATGTGGTACTGACAAATTTGGAGATGCACATTTTCAAAACTCCACCAACAATTCAAGGACCTGCCATTGGAAATCATGATTTGAAAATTATTCACTACTCGTATATAGAAATCAGTTTCTTGAGCAATGTGGTGATGAATAAAATTATGGGTGCTTCCACTTCCAACAAGGATGATGACCTTCTGATGCTTAACGTAACCAATTAGCTTGAGGGTTTGGGGAGCAGAGAATCCAGTGAGAGCATTCAGGGAAATGACCAGTTCAACTTTGGGTGGGTCAAAAGGTGGAGTCATGTCAATTGGTTCAGGTGACTCGCCCACAAGAGATTCCTCGACATATTCTTCAGAAACATCCTCAAAGATGGCCATAAAAATATTTGTTTCCTTACACTTGTGCCCAAGAAAATATTTGTCATCACAACTATAACAAAGGCCCTAGAGTTAGTGTTCATACATTTCTACCTTGGTCAATTTCTAGATATTTAGTGGAGTGGAAGGAGGAGTGGGAGTGATTGGTTTAGATAGAGGAATAGAGGATGGTTTTCAGGTTTGAAAATGTACAAACCGTTGTTCTTCCTTAGCTATTTTAGTAGCTTCCACCCAACTCTGAGGGAGATCCATGAGAACATGGGCATGGATCTCATCCTTGATGCCACTGATAAAACATTCTCATAAAAAAGCATCAGACATGCCCTTTGTGCAGAAATCAAATCACTCAAAAGCAGCTATAAAGTCTTCTACTATGCCAGATTGTTTCAACTTTTTCAAACGACCTAAATGGTGGGTGTCAGTGTCAAAGAGTTCATAAAGTTCTGCAACAAATTGTGTCCAAGACACATACCCTTTGCAGGCATTTTTTCTCCATTGCCAACATTCTGGATCTAGATGGAGAACATCATACATTAGTTTGTTCATCTAATCAGTAATTTCGTACAAAGAGAAATACTGTTTCATTTGAGTGACCCAGCCCGTGGGATCTGAGCCATCAAATTTGTACACCTCCACGCGAGGGGGACGCAGGTCCTGTTGAAAGTGGTGGGGAGGAAAAGAGGTGGACTGGGAGTATTTATCACCATCGGGGTTATAAGGTGTGGAAGAAGAGAAAGGATATGGGGTCGTCTTAAAAAAGGTGGTCAAATTGTTCACTGCATCCTAGCATTGTTGATAGGTAGCGGTCAATTGAGTGATGGTTGTGGGAAGTGATTCGAGTGGAGAAAGTTGGGAGTTGAGGTTACCGTACTGGAAGTAAGTGAATAAATATCAATCTGGGTTTGGTCATGATCTTTGACCAAGGCAGTGATACTTTGTTCCCAATATGGGCTGTGAGTGTGGGTCATGGGGATGGGACAGGGGGAAAAGTGGGACCACATAGAAATTGGTTATTGGTGACTAGTACCACTATGATCAGTGCACAGAGATGGAGTCAATGGGATATATGCCAAATAGGGGTGTCAGGAAAGGGTTGGGTCCACGAAAAAAAGTTTTTTGAAAAATGAGAGGTATGAC
>SNQJ01S0024017.1:47514-60083 GCA_010110895.2 Picea sitchensis
GAAACTATCCATCATCTCATTCCTTTGTTGTGTGAGGGCTTCCTCAATCAACAGTTTGAAAGGATCTCATGTCCCGTCATCTTTCTTTTCTCCTACCATGGGAGGTCATGTTGGCGTGCGAGAGCTTCTGTCCTTAAGAGAAACAAGCTCGAGACCCAACTCTTTGTACTCCGACCTCGTTGGGGACATGCTTTAAGACGATAAGGAGAAGACCGCTCTGATACCACTGATCCGGATTTTATGAGCAGAACGAAATGAATACAGATTATTAACAGGTTCTTAACACAAAATAACAGAGATACAGTAAAACTGGTTTTCTAGTCAATAATGAAATAAGCTGAAATTGTAAAATGCAGCGGAAACAAGCTTGCTGGAATGGTGGCGGCTTATCTCTGAGAAGAGATGTGACGGCAGCGCGCATTTGCAAGAAGGAGGTTACAATGAGGCTCTAAAGGCATTTTTACAATAATCAAGAATGCCAAAATCCCTAGACATCCAAAAACCTAACCCTAGGAGATGAAGCGCCAAAAGTCATGTGGGCCCCGTTTGGGTAAGCTAGTACATCAACTTCCCGAGGTTGTAACTTTTGCATACGATCTCCATTTTAGGTGTGTGATAGCCCGTTGGAAAGGTATCGTCGAGGAGATTCATTTTGGGGGCTCAATAATGCCTTTGGATATCATTGAGGAGCTCAATACCTAAAAACCTTTATTTAGGCCCTCAAAATGGCCCTGGAAGTAAAAACTGCTAAAAATAGTAAATTACGAAAAATGTCAAAAAATTGTTTTGAGCCAGTTGGAAAAGGTGGGTGGCCACCGATATCCACCTGGATCATGTTCATTCACCATTGTTAGATAGGGATTTCAAGAAGCAAAAGGACCCATCCCAAGAAGAGTGTTGGAGCTCATTTGCATCCAACCATTCTCCGCAACTATTTTTACTCATGTTCATTCCTTTCCATTGGACTAATATATGAGTATTGTTGTTCATCTCCAATTTTTTATGTTTGAATGGTATACTTGTAATTTAATTTGTAGTTTAGTTTTATGCATGCCTCTTTGATTTATTTTGAACAATAACACTCTTGTGCTTGTCTCAAAACTAATCATTATCTAGTGTTTAGCTCACGGCCTAGCTTAACAATGGATTTTTTTCTCACCCATGCAACAAAATCCCCAACATAGATTGTTGACTTCACTTGGGTTTACATAATTCCATATCACATCTTAGGTTGTTTTTAGTCATTTTCTAACTTTTGGTGACTTGCAGGAAGGGTAATTAGCCTATGCATCCATTTACTAACCACCCTCAATGGTTATTCTTTCTAGAATTTCATTATTTGTGTGGATTTTTTAGTTTGTTCCACAGAAGTCTCACATATGTGAGACAATTTTTCACGAAGGTCATGTGGGTTGTAACACTGCACTTCTGCACAACCTGTGTAGTATATATAAAAAAACATGTGCTTGTTTTTAGGAAACAAATAGTTTCATCAGTGGAATCATGTAGTAGGCCTTAACATTTTAGGAATTATAGGCTTGAAATTTCTTCTATCTTTCCATTTGCATTAGTAATTAATATAACTTAGTGGGTAGGACGAGGAAACATATGCATAGAGTATAATTTTAGTTATTTTTGTTGCATTTTCTAACACAAACCGCACTCAAGGGACCTAAAATACTCATTTCCTCTAGTATGCTATTTGACTTGTGCCCAAAAGTGATATTGGTGACTCAATACAAAGAAAGTAGGTGAACTACATCCCTTTGCACAAATTTCAATTTTTTGGTGTGGTCATTTGCAAAATTCACCATCATCTAGAAACTAATTAGGTGGAGCAAGAACCCTTAAAAGTTCACATATTTTACCTTTCATAATTTTTTCAATTTTTTTGCAAACCTGATCTTGAGAGTATTGTTAATAATCGAAAGAATTCACATCATTTAGAAATGAATTAAGTAGAGTAAGAACCACTCAAGTTCACATGCTTTATGCTTGATCAAAAATTTTTAAATGTTGCAATTTTATTTTTCAATCACTCTTGTATCAAACATTGTGGTTTCCTCACAAGCACACACACAAAGGACCTAAAGATTCTTATTTTTCAAGTATGTTCTTCACCCTATACCCAAAAGAGATCTTGGTGAACCAATAAGGGTGAGAAGTCTAAAATACCCCCTTTGTCACTCCTCTAAGAAAATCAAATGGTTTATGATGTTAGTTTAGTCCTCCAAAAAAAACTCAAGTAACCAACAAACTCAATTCCTCCTTCAATAGGTCACAAAAAAATTAATTGCATTTTTTAGGATTGTGAGGATAGGAATTCAAAAAAACCCTTGTAATCATTTCTCATTTTGAAACATAGAAGTTGTGTAAGGGATATTTCAAATCCTTTACGTCAAGTGTGAAAAATCCAAGGCAAGGAGATACCTATGAAGGGTTATATGTTGAGGTCAAGTAACAAATTGTTTATGTTATTCTCGTTGATCCATCCAGATCTTGTTTTATTATGACCCTTGACTTTTTGAGGCTACTAGTCCCTTACCCACTTTGTAGTTAGGGGGAAAGTACGAGAAGTTTCCAATAGATTCATACATAGAGAAATACACGTTATAGCATTATATATAGAAGAAAACAAGCATACATATATACATACACAATAGTGGGAGAACCATCAATGCATTTTATTATATATACCCGAAACAACCTCTATATTTTCTTTTACATAATTATGTGTGTGTGTGTGTGTGTTGCATAGTTACTAGTCAGTTACATTAATTGTCTATACGGTCGAATCTAACTGCCTATTTGACNCCTTGATCATCCTGAGCAAGCAGGGGAGTATGACAAAATTTACAAAATTTTCTACTAAGACCTTCTTCTAAGGCTATGACAAAATGATAGAGTCAATTTCTAGTCAAGTTTCTTTGCTTGTTGAATCGAAGGTGTTTTTATTTGTAGGTAGACTGTTCCTTCAGTGCATCTAATCAAATTTGTTTTATTCGGATGCAAAAGTTTGGTTGCATCCCTGATTTTGTGTCCACAATCGTCTTTTCTTCCCACATAAATGTGTTACTTGAAATGATATTTTGACATTTTCTTTCCGTTTGTTATTCAAGTAACCTAAACTGGATTGTGACTTCCCTAACCTGTCTCAGGGATGATTCTCGAATGCACCATTTTTCTGGGAATTGAGCAAGTGAAGTCACAGAGGGACATTTCTTCCTTCGTGTGATGGTGATTCCCTTCTCCTGAGGTCTGTATCCAAGATGCTTGGCCATCTTCTACATGGTGAGGATCTGGATCAATTGGGTTGTCGTTTTCTACATTGCTCAACATCATGGTCTATGTTAGAAAAATTAAATGCTTAAAAAATCAGTTCTCTTTGTTCCTTTAGCTGTAATATATAGGGGTCGGTTTCAAGATCTCGAGGGAAACTGATAGGATATCTGGACGTTCCGCACGTAACTTAATCTTCAAATGTATCAATTTTGCATAGAAGTGCATGATTAATGATGGTTTATGTCCTTTGTTAATGAGGCGAATACCGGTGGTATGGGCTCATCTTCTTTGTACGCTTACATAATCTTTATTGTCTTGATGAGAGATATTGTTTGTCCTAACCATCCATCTATTCATCATGCAAAATATTGTGCACTGTTGTAATAGCCAGTTATTTCTCAGTAATGGTATCGATATTGATTATTGGTTCGTGTGAATAGACCTTTCTATTGCTGGAAAAAGTTGAAATATATTTCTATGTCTGCTTCTAATCTCCTGATGGTTTGGCCATTTAACTCTATGCTTGTATCGTTGATGGTTTGAAATGCATTTTCTTTGAATGATATTGTTTCAGGGTTATTTTGTGAAATCCTGTTGGTGTCCCCCCCTTCCCCTGAAACAACACCAGTATGGTTGTGGCTTGTCATGTATGATATTTATTTAGTCGGGCCCCATTGACTAATTTCTTAAAGGGTTTCCCTTGAAGTGTTCTTAGTTTCACTGCTCCTGAAGGTCAAATGTATTTGACCACATATGGACCAAGCCATGTAGTTTCTATTTTTCATGGTTTTCCTTTTACTTTACTGTCATATAGGAGTACCAAGTCCCCGTCATGAATATCCTTTTTCTTGATATGTCGATCATGCTAGGATTTTTGCTAGTTCTTCTGGATTTCTTGGTGTTGTTGTGCCAACGTTATTTCCTCTTATAATTGATTTAGTTGGTAGAAATGTTTCCTTGTATTACGTATATGGTCAAATTTCAATACTGATGTTATTCGACCTACATTAGCATAAAATTGAAGTGGTATGATGGCTTCCTGACCATAGACTAGCTTGAAAGGTGTCTATTCTATCAATCTTTTGAATGTTGCTCTATAGGCCCATAGGATTGCCAAAATTTTATTATCACAGACGTCTTTGTCAAGTCCAAATAATTTTTTTAAGCCTTTATGTAGAGTCTTATTAAAATATTTGACGGCTTCGTTGGCCTACGTATGATAGCTAGTTTTCTTGTTATGGTCAATCATCAATTTCCTGAGTAGTAGTTCAATAGTATTGTTGAAAAAATGTGTGCATTGGTCACTGATTATTGTCAGAGGGAAGACGAAATGAGTTATTATATTTTCATAGATAAATTATGTGGCTACTTCCTTTGTACAATTCTCGATAGTTTCTTCTTCTTCCCATTTGGTTAAGTATTCAACAATTGCAATGATATATCTTTCCCCCGTTCTTTTGGCTCTTTTCACGAAGGGTCTAACAAAATCAATAGCCCAGATTTCAAATGGTAAATTGGGATTTATATAATGTAAGGGCATATCATTTTTCCATAGCGGTCCACCTATCCATTAGCACTTATTGCATTTAACTATTTGCTCCCGACAATATTTATGTAGTGTTGGCCACCAAAGACCACCCTGTAAAATTTCCCTGGCTATTGTATTGGCCTGGAAGTGACTTCTTGTTGGGCCTATGTGCGGCTCGGTAATGATGTCTTCTCTTTCATGCTCTAATGCACATCTCCTTAAAATATTGTCGAGTCCTATCTTGTAGAGGTAACCATTCATCAGGGTGAATTGTGCAACTTTCATTGCTAGAATTTTCCTTTTGTTAGTTGGAATACCATCCAGTGCTTTCCCCTCTTCTAAGAAATTAACAATCTCTTCTAGTTCCTTGGGGACTACTTCTACTCTAAATAAGTTTGTGTCTGGGAATCCGTCTTCAATTCTGGTCGAATCTTCCCCTATCTCTAGTCGGGACAGATGATCTGGCCCTAAATTGGTATTCCCTGGTTGGATTATTACTTCAAAGTCGAATTCTTGAAATAGAAGTAGCCATCGACACAATTTCCCTTGGTGTACAGGCTTGTTTACAAGATATTTCAACACATGGTGGTATGTAAGAATACAAGTGGATTTTATAATAAGTAGTGCCTAAATTTGTGTATGGAAAATATCATTGTGAGGGCCTCACGTTCCATTGTGGAATAATTTATTTCTTCCTTATTTAACTTTTGACTGCCATATGCATTTGGATGTTTAATTAAATCATCATCTGGCTGGGCCAAAACTAAGTCGATGACGACATTGGATGCATAGACATGCACGTGGAATTTATTCGACCAATCTAGGTATCTTAAGATAGGTGCTTCTACCAAATTTGATTTTAATATCTCAAAGGACTTGTTGCATTCTTGGGTCCAGTAAAATTTGGCTTGTTTCTTCAATAGCTCGTCGATTGGAAATGTTATGTCAGAGTAGTGACGAATAAAATTTCGATAGTATCATGTGTGCCCAATGAATATTTTAATTTTTTTTTGGTTTACTGGTGGTTTCGAATTGAGAATAAATTTGATCTTATCCATGTCTACCTTAATTTCGTCTTTGCATACAATGTGGCCCAACAATATACCAATTGGCATGGCAAAGATGCATTTTTTAATGTTTACAGATAAATGGATTTGCCTTCATCTCTCCAAAATCATTCTTAGCCACTGTATATGGTATTTTAGGAGACTATAGATGGTCCGGTCATCAAAGTGTATTTCCATTGTTTTGTAGATGTACTCCTAGAATGCCTTAACCTCTATTATGGAAAAGACTGTTGGGGCATTTTTTAAACAAAAAGGAATTACTCTGTAAGCAAAGGATCCAAACTTGGAGACAGATGTAATTTTTCTTGATCCTCTTTTTCTATTGGTAATTGATTTTATCCATAGAAACCATCATTGAATTAGTAGCATTCATGACCCACGACTTCATTGATAATTTCGTCGACAAATGGAGTTGGGAATGGGTCAGTTACTATGAGTTTGTTTAATCCCTGAAAGTCGACACAGATTCTCATCTTTTTTGGGTCGTGTTTCTTAGGTTGCACGACCATCGGACATGCCCATTCCAACTTTTCAATTGGGTATATAATATTAGCAGTTAACATTGCTTTGATTTCCTTTTGAACGATGGGTTTGTATTTGTGTGCCAGTTTGCATAGTCATTTCTTGATGGGTTTGGCTCCAGGGAGGAGTTTGATATTCATTTCTCACATCTCTTGTATGAGTCCTTTGAGGNTTTCCCTTGGTGTACAGGCTTGTTTACAAGATATTTCAACACATGGTGGTATGTAAGAATACAAGTGGATTTTATAATAAGTAGTGCCTAAATTTGTGTATGGAAAATATCATTGTGAGGGCCTCACGTTCCATTGTGGAATAATTTATTTCTTCCTTATTTAACTTTTGACTGCCATATGCATTTGGATGTTTAATTAAATCATCATCTGGCTGGGCCAAAACTAAGTCGATGACGACATTGGATGCATAGACATGCACGTGGAATTTATTCGACCAATCTAGGTATCTTAAGATAGGTGCTTCTACCAAATTTGATTTTAATATCTCAAAGGACTTGTTGCATTCTTGGGTCCAGTAAAATTTGGCTTGTTTCTTCAATAGCTCGTCGATTGGAAATGTTATGTCAGAGTAGTGACGAATAAAATTTCGATAGTATCATGTGTGCCCAATGAATATTTTAATTTTTTTTTGGTTTACTGGTGGTTTCGAATTGAGAATAAATTTGATCTTATCCATGTCTACCTTAATTTCGTCTTTGCATACAATGTGGCCCAACAATATACCAATTGGCATGGCAAAGATGCATTTTTTAATGTTTACAGATAAATGGATTTGCCTTCATCTCTCCAAAATCATTCTTAGCCACTGTATATGGTATTTTAGGAGACTATAGATGGTCCGGTCATCAAAGTGTATTTCCATTGTTTTGTAGATGTACTCCTAGAATGCCTTAACCTCTATTATGGAAAAGACTGTTGGGGCATTTTTTAAACAAAAAGGAATTACTCTGTAAGCAAAGGATCCAAACTTGGAGACAGATGTAATTTTTCTTGATCCTCTTTTTCTATTGGTAATTGATTTTATCCATAGAAACCATCATTGAATTAGTAGCATTCATGACCCACGACTTCATTGATAATTTCGTCGACAAATGGAGTTGGGAATGGGTCAGTTACTATGAGTTTGTTTAATCCCTGAAAGTCGACACAGATTCTCATCTTTTTTGGGTCGTGTTTCTTAGGTTGCACGACCATCGGACATGCCCATTCCAACTTTTCAATTGGGTATATAATATTAGCAGTTAACATTGCTTTGATTTCCTTTTGAACGATGGGTTTGTATTTGTGTGCCAGTTTGCATAGTCATTTCTTGATGGGTTTGGCTCCAGGGAGGAGTTTGATATTCATTTCTCACATCTCTTGTATGAGTCCTTTGAGGAATTTATAGTCTTCTATGAATACATCCTGATATTTTTTTAGTAAATCGACCATTTCCATGGTTTGCTTCTCAGACCAATAGTCACCTACTCTGGCCATTTTTGGTCGCCCATCTATAGAAATGTCAAATTCTTTGGTCTTTATTTCTTGCATCCATCCAATCGAGTGCTTTTTAATCATCTAAATAGAATTATCCTTCTATGAATTGATTGTAACTTGAAGGGAAATATGGTTTTTATGTGTGTTCGTGTTGTTATGTGTCTTCCTTGGTCACAGAGTATACTGTTTTTACAAAATTTTGTACTCCGAGGTGGTATTTTTTCCATCGGAAGATTTGACCTGAAAAAAATTATGTTTTCCATTTTGACTCACCGAGCTATTATCTTATGTATGCTTTGTGTTGATACCAGGTTACAAGTCAATTTCTATCCCTCGTCGAATTTGGTTTTTCCTTTTTCTTGAATTTTTTCGGAATTCGGTTTTCCCAAGAATTTTTTTATTTCCTTAGCTTCCTCTTGTAGGAGTGCCTCTTTGGGATTAAATTCAAAATATTTAAGGAAGTTGTATTTTATTTCATTCCAGTCAAAATTATGACCCAATGCTTCTTCAATATTATACCATTGGTGAGGTATATCATCTAATGTATTCGAGAACAAATGCGGCCATACTCTTTCCTCTTTGTATCCTACTTTTTTCCAATATTGCTTGCACTTTTTTATGTGGATTTCTAGGTCAAATATAGGTTTAAATATCAAGATGTCAATATTTGCAGAGAGATTTTTCCCAACAAATATTTCCATAAAATACAATGTGGCAGTATTCCATGTTTGAATTCAGTTTGCATGAGTCTCCCACCATCAGGTTGCTTGGCCAATGAAGGACTCGACTAGACTTTGTATTCTTCCTTGTTCCCCTCTTGAATTGGAGACTTCGTCAACCTGTGTCGACAAACAACTTTGTTCATTAAACCATGGGTAAGTACTTGTGTATGCATTAGTCGGTATTAATGTTGGTGTTTGTTTTAATTTTCTTTCAGTGAAAATAGGGACTGTGTCAATCGATAAGCATGCGATGGATTGTTTGATAGGTATTTCCTCTATTGGCCAACATTCTTTTTCTTGAATTTCATAATTCTTCATCTTCCAGTTGTACAGTTCAGTATCTGAATTTTGGCCTATCGACGGTGGAGATCTGAATAACATTTATCCTTCAATGTTAGGTTCAACATTGTCTTTATGTTCATGCATTACCTAGTATAGTCGTTGTGTTTCGTGGGCCTTGTCCCTTGTCTCGACCCATGGTTTTCCTTCTTTAAGCTTGATCCGGTCTCTTTCTAAAGATATTGTGGCTTTCATGTTCCTTCCTTAGGGTATTCCGACTAGCATTGGATAAGCAAGAATCCCTTTGACCAAGTTTATAACTTCAAAATCGAATCTCGTTAGAATTTCCATTATAGAAGTGATAACACTTTTGAGAGTGTTGATTGGTTCAATGAATCTTTGGTATTCTAGTTTTAAGTAGTTTATTTTCGGTTGTACTAGAGGTCTTCCGAGTCAGACCCATGTCTCTTTCTGAAGGATATTCACTTGTGATAAAAAATCGACCATGACTTGTTTAATCATGTGGCTATCGACTTCGAAGTCAACTTGAGGGTCAAATTCGTTCGTGATTCTGTCTTGACACAATTTCCTTACACTTTTTGTTGGTCTTTGATTCTCTTCATATTCTCTCAATATGTTCAGTAGGTCGATAAGGCGTCCTACTGATTGTTTTTATTTTAGTCGTTGTAAGAATTCCTCAGTGGTGGTGTTTGACATACTTGATCATCCTTCATTTGATTTTTCATGGTCGATATTTTTAAAGAAATTCAATTCTTCTTGCATTATCATTTCTTATTTTTTGAGGTCAGGATATGGAACTTTGTTCCCCTGTCGATTTGGTGCCTTTGGGTAGTTATGTTTACCCACTCCCGATACTGTTACCACATGGAGAGTTTTTTAATCCATAATATATTTTTTAGGAACTATATTTGAAAGGTTTACATTTCTCTTGGTCATGACTTTTTCCAACACAATTGTGCATTCTTCTAGGGATTGATCTCCTACTCCTCAAATATTACAAAATTTTAAATCGATTCTATCTTTTATCGGGTAGTCTAGATTGATGTGGTATTATTTCCAACAATTAAAACAATAATATTGTCCTCAACCATGTCCTCTTCCAAAGCTTCCTCGTCCTCCTCTACCTCAACCTGGTATCCTCCTCGACCTCGACCTATATAATTGTCTCCTTGATCGACATCCTGGTCGACTACTTGTGTATGGTATACTGAGTGGATATTTTTTTTGTTCTTACCATTCAAGCAAAATTCTTAGGTGGAATGATTATTATCTTCAAAAATGTGGCACCACTTGGGATGTACATTTCTTAGATTGTGTGGACAATCTCTGGTTGCGTGATTAGTCGAGCCATGACAGATGTCGCAAAAATTTTCAATCTAGATGTGTTTGATTGTTGGGTCTAAGGCATCACTAAATTTGCAGTAGTATTAGGTGTGACCTTCACTAGAGAAAATGGTACACCAGATCTCATTATGAGTGAGTGATATGTTTTAAATTGTCTATTGTAGCTCCATGATCTTGTTTCCCAATCTTCTTTCAATGCTTGATGTTTTAACCAATCCTTCATCATACATTTCAATCCTCTGAGCTTTTTTTAGGATTTCTTCACATGTCGAGAGTTCATACATCCATAATGGAGCTCTGTTATGTTTTAATAGTCCCACTACATACCATTGTACTAGTAACTTTTCGTCAATTACATACAGTATTTGACTCGGTAAATATTTGAATCTTTTGTCGTACTCACGCACAGTCTAGCATCGATTTTGCTTGATTTCCTTAAGTTTTTGTGCTTCCAAATGACTTATATATCTTGCGTCTTGTAGAATGAGAGAAAAAATTTCTTTATTTCATTCTTCGTATGAGTTTGATTGTTGGTGAAATTCATAAACCAGATAAAAACCCTGGCTCGAAGTCTAGCTCCAAACTAGACCATTTGTTTTTCTTCATCAACTATATTTGCAATATCCCAGTATTTCTCACACACGAACCAATGTTGTTTGTGGTCTTTGTATCCTTCATAAATAGGGATGTGATGAAGCCCCATTGTTGGTTTCTTTTTACTAAATGGAATTATTACAAGACCTTTAGTTGAAGTCCCCTTTTAATTTGACATAGTATTATTTTTTGGAGTTAAGGTCAAGTTGTTTTCTTTCGTCAATATAATCTGCAAATGTCCTTTAATCGAGATATCTTCAACCCGTCATTGGCTTGGGCTTGAATCCTCTGTCTGGAAATATTTATCTATATACTCGACGATTCTTCCTCTACAGTGTTGCATCAATTCACTTTCACTATCTGTTGAGTTTGAATCTTCTAGAAGTAGCTTCAGCAGGGGGCAGCTCCTATGAGATCTATGACATGAATGATTATGTATTCTGGTTGATTATGATTATTTTCTTGTGCTTCTATTAATACTGCATATCTTATTTGGAAATTATTATTAGTTTGACACCACACCTGTGGTGATTGTGTATCTATATGAATTCTTTGTTGAAGAAAATTTGAAATGTGTGGTCTAGGTATTTTTATAAGAGAGGGTTAGATCACAGGTCCCGAGTCATCGATTTCCATATTGATTTGATAATCAACTTATTGGGTGCCATCGATTTCCATATTGATTTGATACTAAATCACAAGCTTTCACTCCTCCTAGGAGCCATTGGGGCGTTCTCAAAGGCTACTCCAGTGAACTTCCACGCCTGGGTAGGTTTTCTATGAGATTTTTTGGGATCATTTTTCCTTCTGCAACTCCTCTTGCTTCTTCTACCTTTTATCCTGCTCTATTTTTTGAATGTCAGTTGAGGGTTTGTGAATCTACGTTTGATGTGCAGATTTCTCACTTAATTCAGTTATATTTTTCTCGACTCCCTTCATTTTCAACTTGGGTGTGGTCTGACTTTGGCTTTGAATTTGTTTTCAAATTCAAATTCGACTTATCCTATATCACATATCATCTAGTCCACCCCCGATGTCGACTTGACTTACAAGCAGTCGACGATGTTTGTCATTTTGATTGATTTCATTTTTTTAAGAAGTAATACCAAACTTCTTTGGTGTATCTGTAATTAGCTTCCAATAATTCTTCCCACTTTTCTTGTCTTTCTCACCAATTAGAATTTGGAGGTGGATCTTTCAAAGGGGGTAGATACTGAACGATGTCACCAAATCCCTTATCTAGGAGGAATTTATGCAAGAGAGAGAGAATGATACAAAGAAACTCATCGTGTAACTCAGTATAGATTATATTCTTGATAATTTGGACTGACTATTTGTCTTCAACTTCTTTATCTTAGATGTAGTCTTTTACAATCCTCTCGAACCAATCATTTAGATTTTTTCTTCCTCCATTGATGATCGTATGCATCAACTTCTCATCTGGAGTGAGTTTGGTTATTAGACTGAGTGATGTATTCATGCAATGCTTCTGGTATAGCCTCCAATAATCTCTCATGTGTTTTTGAATAGAAGTGTGTACGGGCCTCTGCTAAAGTTAGTCAGTTTCTTTGTACATAATTTTTAATGTAATTGTTGATTTTTCTCTCCCACCATTCACGTATGTCTGTTAAATTTAACATATATGTGCTTCTTTCTTTAATGCATGCCTGAGTTCAGAACTACCGGCAATGGAACCAGTGTTGTAGTCAGGGGGAGGGGG
>SNQJ01S0024017.1:60197-96451 GCA_010110895.2 Picea sitchensis
ATATAATTTATGTATATATATAAGAGAGAGAGAACGATACAAAGAAACTCATCGTGTAACTTAGTATAGAATATATTCTTGATAATTTGGATTGACTATCTGTCTTCAACTTCTTTATCTTAGATGTAGTCTTTTACAATCCTCTCGAACCAATCATTTAGATTTTTTCTTCCTCCATTGATGATCTTATGCATCAACTTCTCATCTGGAGTGAATTTGGGTATTAGACTGAGTGATGTATTCATGCAATGCTTCTGGTATAGCCTCCAATAATCTCTCATGTTTTTTTTAAATAGAAGTGTGTACGGGCCTCTGCTAAAGTTAGTCAGTTTCTTCGTACATAATTTTTAATGTAATTGTTGATTTTGCACTCCCACCATTCACGTATGTCTGTTAAATCTAACATATATGTGCTTCTTTATTTAATGCATGCCTGTCGACTATACCCCCTAGTCGATTTGACTATAGGATTTGGTTAAGGAACTCAGTTGAATAGGCAGTTAGATTTGATCGATGTGACAGTTATTGTAACCGACTAGTAACTCTACATCATATTCTCACATATTTGAAATTATAGCAACTATCCATTTGAATTTCACAAATAACCTACATAACTAGGAATCTTTGATAACCCTCAGTCACCTCGACATTCTAGGCACTTGCACGACCTTTCCCAAGTGTTGGGAGGCATTCCTAGTCTTTATTTTCCACTGTATAGACCAAATTTCTTGCACTCGCCCTTAGGTGTGACATTATTAGGTTAATCTCTTCTCATATCATTCTTGTTGAGCTCATATCCCCCTAGGTCCCCTCTTGGAATCCCATTCCCATCAAGAGTAGGCTCCCATAAGACAACCTCAATGGAAATTTTTCCACCACCTCCTCTANGCATCGAACAACCTATCATATAAGGATAGTCACAATCTCCTTGATTTTATGAAGCTCACAAATGACCCCATATTACATTACTAAGTTGGTCACCCATACCAACCAAGCTACCTTCCGATATTCCAAAATTTGAGAAACAATTAGGTGAAGACCCTGCCAACATATTATGACTTTCATTTATGGTTCTCATCCAATATTAGAAAAAATCATTACTTCTACATCATACTTTTACAGTGAAATCTAACTGGATCATCAACCAAGTGGTACATTAATGAAGTAATATGATCACATGAAAACTTTGTGTCTTTAGCAAATGCAATCTTGACATTTTTTATATTACCTATTCACCATGACTCCAACTTGGAAATTCTTATTGAATTTAAAAAAACCAACTCAACACATATCATGGATCACATCCATGAGTGACATCAATTATGTAGCTTGTGTAAAATGAATTCAAGAATAAACTCCTCTTGGATTGATTCTTGAAATCTCTCTTACCCTCGATCACCAAATATGCGGCCACCACCATGCCTCATATAGAAGATGAGGTTGTCCTCAAATCCTGACACCTTGACCTCATTTATCCCTAGCCAGTGTATTTTTACATAATCATCAGATGTCCTTCTCCCTATCCCATTTGAGCGAGACACTCTTGGGACATTCCATTCAACAAATGGTTTGATAAGGTCTGTGACTCATGTCAACAACCCATATAGGCACCCATCCCCATATGGTACCAATCATTATGGTAACCATTATGGAGGACCCAACATGCCTCAAAATGCATTTATCACTTCATATGAACATAACAACATAGCCCACAATAACCCTTCCCATATGTAGGGTTGAATCAATCCATTACATTCAAGGCCCAACATACCCTCCCCAAGAGTACATTCTTCACCACACAGACATGGAACATCATGCAAGATTCAAAATTGTACTGGAGGGACATCCATATTTTACTACCAATATGGAAACCTATCACAAGGAAAACATTACTACCCATTCCCTAGTTCACAACCAATGTTTGCTAGCCCAACACCTACTTAGTAACACACTAGAATTAAAATTGTTCAACCTTCACCAACTCAACAAATCCATGCATTTGAGCAACTGAATCTGGTTAATTCTTCAAACACAAGGAATAAGGGAAAGAATAAAGGGAAGAACAAGTAGAAAACAAATCAGGGACTAGGGGTTAATTCACCCAACCCACACAATAATTCTAGGGGCAATGCCAACATGGGAAACTAGAATCAGAATGTTGGTAACAAAAACCAACCCAGAAAAGGAATGAACAATGGTCTTAGGACTAAATTTTCTTGTGTGGTGTGTGGTGAGTTCAACCATTATACCCTTCACTACCCCCAAATTGTAGAATATAAACATATGGATAAAATGATGTCTGACCAAGGAGTTAAGTCCCCATAAGGGGTAACATAAGGGGTAGCATCGCCTCTACAACCATTTCCTCCACCACCAAAGCCAATTTTGTTACACTATACCTTCTCTCAACAAGGATTTGTGGCCAACTAATATGAAACTAATATCTTTTCCCAAGCATCAAGAGCATAGAAACCTCTGATTCTTGCTCAAAATCTAAATATCATGCATATCAGAATATCTACATGAACTCTGAAGATATTCATCTTCAAACCAACAAATTCCAATAGGGTATTCCCCCCAACTTACCATTAGCCAATTTAGAAGCCACCCAACCACCTGTGAGCACCCCCTTGATTATTACACACCCTAGTAGTGACCCTACACCTCATGTATGAAAGGAGATTCTATGATGTACCACTCATAACCCTCATGCAAGGGTTTCTCATAGTTACAACATTGTTGATGATTTGTCCCAATCACCTACAACCATGTCAACTCTTGAGGTCCTACATACTTGTCCTAGTCAAAGAAAGTCTTTGTTATCAATATTAGGGGTAGTCAAACCTTTTGATTCTAAACTCATAACCTTCAATTTGGATATCTCAGATCTCAGGCTCCCCTGCCTTGTGGCTTTCCAAATCCTTGTCACAATTAGAAACATCACCATCCATAAATGCATTATATATTAGGGAACATCTACTTCCATCATGTCTACCAATGTATTGAAGAAGTTATCCTCCCTTGATGTTACTCCTTTTACCATCAACCTTTGGGATTATGATGGAAACCCATCCCAACATAAAGGGATTTACCAAAATGTCCCCATTGAGATAGTGTGAAAAAATTTCTTAATAGACATTGAGGTCATATATGCACCCTTATACTATGACATCCTCCATGGACATATTTATATGTATGTTATGAAATCTATCTCTTCATTAGTGTTTCACATGATAATGTTCCCTCACAGTGGGAAGGTCATCACATAGAACAAATCACACACCATGAACCTTGATCAATGTCTAATATAGATAACATTCTTCCCCTCATAGGGGAAATTCAATATCCCCCATCATACATTGAAATTGGCCTTGGGATATCCAAATATTCCATGTTACTTGTCACAAATCACAATAAACCACCTCAATTTTTGCTAGTTGATTCAACCCAATTTTGCATGCTAATGTCAATCTAGGTGGTACCATATACCATCCAATATATGTCAATATCATTTTCCATGTGTGATAAACCACCTTCCACCAAGGAAGCACTAAATCCTATTATTCGCATCCCCTTCTTCTTCCCACCATCGGGAGTTTTGGGACACCTAGTGATGGACACACCAATATTCCCAAGCCTTACCTTGGGAATACCTATGTGGTACCTATCACCTCTAACCCTCACAGTAGAGCCTAATTCATCATTTCACATAGTTATACACACTATGGAACCAATTGTCAACCTGATGAAAACTGGAATCGACAAAGCGGTTTGTGGTAAAAAAAGAAAGCATGGGGAAAAAAACAAGCCACTCCTCGTGTCCCTCCAACCCGTGCTCTCTATAATTCCTAAGTCCATATTACCCTCTTCAATAACACCAAGCATACAAGAATACATCTCAATAAAACAAAGAATACAATAAGACATCCTCCTTAGCATAGCCTATTCCATTGAAGAGGTAATCACATATAAACCTATCTTATAAGAGTTTCATGATGTTTTCACCTGGTCATATATTGAAATGCTCAGACTTAATCCAAACATTATTGAACTTCATAGCAACACATGGCTAGATGCATCCTCTGTGTAGCAGAAACAAAGGTCCCTTCGTCCCTCTAAATCCATGTCCACCAAAACTGAAATTGACAATCTTCACAAATTTGGTTTTATTTATCCAATCTCATACACATCATGGGTACCCAACCTCGTCCCTGTGAATAAAAAATAGGGAAATATATGCATTTGTATTGATTTATGTGATCTAAACCAATCTCATCCAAAAGACAACTTCCCAACCACCCATCGACCAAGTTATCGATTAGTCCATCGAGCATGAGGTCCTTTCTTTTATGGATGGATTCTTAGGGTATAACTAGATTCAAATCCACCCTGGAGATCACTATAAAACTACATTCACCGCATATTGGGCCACTTTCTCCTACATTTTTACCTCCTTTGGGATAAAACATGTTGCGACCACCTTCCAACATGCCATGATATATATTTTTCATGACCATTCCCATTTCATCTTGGCCTATCTTAATGATCGCATAGCTCAGTCTAAGAAGGAATCATAGCACCTAGAAGAACTCTACACCATCTCTCAACAATGTCGAAAATACAAAATTTTCTTGAGCCCCCTCAAGTGTGTTTTCTGCATCACTACCAAATGATTACTGGATTTTCTTGTTTCCCAACAAGGGATCATGGTTGAACCTATGAAATTCCAAGCCATCAATGAAATTTCTCCCCCTAATACCTTGCACCAACTACAAATTCTATATGGAAAAGCAAAATTATTATGATGCTTTGTTCCTAATTATGCCACTTGCACTCATGGATTCTTATGATTTCCATGCCAATACATCATATTCCAATGGGACAACTGAGCACAATAATATTTTTATGCTTTGAAACACACTCTCTTGAACACCCTATTAATCAATCCCCCTGACTTCAATAAGGATTGCATCCTTTTCTTATCCCCCTTAGAGTTCTCCATCATGGGAGTATTAGTCTAGAAAGGGGAAGATGTCCATGAGCATGTCATACATTATGTGATAAATAACCTATAAGGACCTCCTATCAACTACAATCACAAGGACAAATTATCCCTAGCCATCATTCAAATAGTCCAAAATCTACACCATTAAAGTTTACTTTGAACCACTAGAGTCATCACAAATTCCAATCCCATGCAATACCTCCTCAGTTGACAACTTGTCAATGGTAATTTCACTTGTTGGATTGTAATTCTTTAGAAATTTTACCTTGATTTCATAACCCCCAAGAGTAAGAAGGCACTCATCCTCATATAATTTATCATTGATCTCTTGTCTGACATCACATACCCACCAATGAATGATAACTTTTTGAAAGAGCACATCTTCTTAATTTCATCAAACAACCAATGGTACAATGACATTTTAACCTATGTTCGCACTAAGAAATTCATCCCACACCTCTCATGAGATGATTGACGATGCATCTACCATAAATCTCATTTATACCTCCTCATAGGATATGTCTTGTATAAGTGAGGAGTGGATACTATATTACGTTGGTGCCTCACCCTTGAGGAATTTGAATGTGTCTTAAACAAATGTCATAGTGGTTCTTGCGGCAATAATTTATCAGGAATCTCCACCACCCATAAAATCATATGTTTTATATATTTTTGGCTCACACTCTTCCATGACTACATTCATTCACTCAAGGTGATGCACGATGTGCTAGATATTAGCTCACAATACTACAACTCCGCCAACTTCGCTACATCCTATCATCACTATTGGTCCCTTCTATAAGTGGGGGATTGAATTTATGACATGAAAACCTCCATCTAGCTATGGCCACAAGTACATTTGTGTGGTTGTCGAATACTTTACCAAGTGGGTTGAAGCGATGCAAACATATAATAAAATATTGTACACAACCACTCATTTTTTCTTCAACCACATTATCACTTTCTTTGGGGTTTCCAAGCATTTGGTCTTACACCGTGGAAAGCATTTCAAGAAAAATATTTTCCAAGAATCATCCTTGTTACTCAATTTTACACATGAATTTTCATCCCCTTACTATTTTAAATCCAATGGTCAAGTGGAGGTTGTCAACAAGATCCTTAAAACCATGCTACATTAGATATTTAACAAGCACAAATCCAACTGGCATCACATGATATTCGTTTCACTTTGGGACTATAGGAAATCAATTAAAAATACCACAACGTTTACCCCTTTCCATCTTATGCATGGAGTGGAAGTATTTTTCCCCATTGAATTCAAAATCCCAACCCTCCATATGGCAACCAAACTCCTTTTGGATACCGCACCACTTTAGTAGCACCTTGTGGATTTGGAGAGTACTAATGAGGATCAACGATATTCATTACAAAACAATGAAACTACCGAAAATTTCTCAGTAAATGAGATACACTTCCACACTAAACCTAGCATAGGATAAGAATAATTTAATCAAGAATGTAAATGACAAAGAAATCACACAATACACCGAGATTTTACCCTAGAAACCCTAAACCGAGGAAACCAACATTCCTTAAGCATTCTTCTCTCTTGGTGTCTTATTCAATCTGAATAAAAGGTTACATGTCTAACCTTGGTCCAACCCTAAGACACAATCGACATCATACCCTCTTTCCTACGCAAGAACAACCATGTAACCAATTTGGCTTACATCTACATGACCAACAACCTACATCTAAAGATTTCTCTAAAGATTGGTTATCCCAAGTTTCATTGATTACATGCATTAACCTGCATTTATCATTGACGACCTTACAACAAGCCTCTTTATAGGATTTAAAAAATGCAAAACCCTCAATATTGGCACCCAAAAATGGTTAAAAATCCATGCAGATCAATGGCTACAAGTCCCACAAATCCTAGGATTCTGTTACAGTCGACTCCAAGTTGGATTAGCATGGCCTTCATTCGGTATCTAGTCATTCGTATCAAACCTACATTTCGACATCTTGTGTGTTGACTTGTCGTCGATATATTCAACTTCAACTTTACCTGGTAGACTAACCTCAACCTTCGACTTGATTTCAATCTACCTCGACTTCGACCTTCAGTCGATCCACCTTGACTAGACTTTCACTACAAAGAATATAACAAGCCAAAATTCTCCCACTTGTTGTCTTCTTTGTTGAAACAGGAGATTCTTGAAATTTCATTCCCAGACCCAAGGTGGCAATGCCCATTGCCTCTCTGCACCAAGAGAACTTCACAACAGTCATAGACTTGGTCAATAAGTCTTCTATGTTTTCCAACGTGTATACTTTCTCTAGTAGTACATTGTTAATTTTCACCATATCTCTTATGAAATGGTATTGTACATTAATGTGCTTAGTCTTCAAATGATAAGAAGGGTTCTTTTCTAGAAATATTGTGCTTTGACTATCTCAACTCACCTTCATAGCTCTCTGCTCAAACCCAATTCATGAACACAACCTTTGTAGCCAAACCACTTCTTTGCTTCCATGAGTGGCTTCCATGTATTCATCTTACGTTGTTGACAAGGCTACAACTGTGTGCCGCTTACTCTAGATTATTGCTCCACCAAACATCTTGATGACATATCCATTGGTCAGCCTCCATCGATCCATATTTCTAGCCAAATTGGCGTCGACAAAGCCATGTACATTTAATTTACCACTGTCATCTCCAAGTTTTCCTCAGTAGCATATAGCATAGTCCTTTGTGACACAAAAATACCTGAATACTCTCTTGACAGTTGTCCAATGTTGCTTTCTAGGTGTTGACACGTACTTTCTCAACACTCTTACTGCATGGGAAATATATGATCGAGTGCGGGCCATCTCATTCATTAGACTAAGAACAACACTTGCATAGGGAACATGTGCCATGTCCTATATTTCTTCTTATGTCTTTGGAAAATGTTCAATAGTAAGCCTTGCTCCCACAGGAATTGGCACCTTCACTAGCTTGCAATACTGCATGTTGAATCCTTTGAGAACTATTTCAATATACTTCATCTGATTCAACCAGATCTTTCTAGCGACTCGATCTCTCTTAATATCCATTCCCAAAATGAATTTAGTTGCACCAACATCCTTTATGTCGAACTTGGAGGATATCTGCTTCTTCCCCTCCTTTATTTCATCTATGTTGTTTCCAATCAACAACATCTCATTGACATACAAAGCTACATATATGAAACACCCACCTTCTTCCTTGGAATATATGCAATGATCATATTTTTTTCTCACAAATCCCAAACTAAGGATGTATGTGTTGAAATTCTGGTACCACATCTTTGTTGATTACTTTAGACCATAAAGGGATTTTTTCAGTTTGCACACCAACTCTTGTTTTCCCTTTACTAAAATTCCTTCTAGGTTGTTTCATGTATATTTCTTCTTCCAAGTCCCCATGTAGGAACGTTGTCTTCACATCCATCTGTTCCATTTACAAATCAAATGTTGTAGCCAGAGACATTAGTACTCTAATGGAAGTTAGTTTTTCAACAAGGGAAAAAATCTCACCGAAGTCGACTCCCTCAACTTGGGAATAAAATTTCTCTACCAGTCGAGATTTAAACTTCTCGACTTGTCCTACGACATTCGTATTCTTCTTGAATACCCATTTTCTACTAACAGGATTTATTCCACTAGGTAACTAAATCCCATGTCTCATTCTTGTGCAAGGATTCCATCTCTTCGACCATGGCATCCTTCCATAGTCTACCCTCTTCTGAGTTGATTTCCTCACAGACCAACTTGGGTTCATCATAAATGGAAGTTAGAAAGAATGTGGAATGAAATTCGTGCATAATATACCTTTCGATTGGTTTTCTTATTCTTTTTTACCTCCTTACCACCGGATGTTTTTGTTCCACCTCTTCCTCGGATTCAGTTGACTCATCTGAACCATCTTCTTTGTTCCCCAGTTCAAACCACACCATCTCAAGATTATTCTCAGTCTAAACAACTTCCTCAGGCTCAGACTTACCTCCGACTTCTCTGAAGACCACATCTCAACTGTACATTTTTCTCCTTGATGTAGGATCCCAGATCTTATATGCTTCCACTCCTTCTTCATATCCAATGAAAATTCATTTGAATGCCTTTTTGTCTAGTTTGCTCCTCTTTTCCTTGGGAACATGCACAAATGCATCATAGCCAAATAATTTGAGATGTGCCATCGAAGGATTATTACCCAACCATACCTCATGTGGAGTTGTGTGAACTAGCGCAGATGAAGGAGACATATTCACCAGATATATTGCAGTTTTGAATGCCTCTGCTTAGAATTATTGTGTGAGACCAACACCACTGAGCATGCTCCTTGCCTTATCCATCAGCGTTCTGTTCATTCTCTTGGAAAATTTTTTGTGGGGTATATGGTGTGTTATTTTGGCATGCTATGCCACACTTCTTACAAAAGCAATCAAATTCCTTTCCACAGAATTCACCACCATTGTCAATCCTCAGCACTTTAATCCTTTTCTCTGACTGGTTTTCCATAAGAGCTTTAAAATCCTTAAACCTCTTGAAAACCTCTAATTTATTCCTCAGTAAATATATCCATGTCTTCCTAGAAAAATCATCTATGAAGGAGACATAATACAGGGATCCACCAAGTGAAGGAACTATAACTGATCCAAACACATCACTATGCACTAATTATAGAATCCCACTTGCCTTTGTCGCTTTATATGGGAACCTCACCCGACTTTTTTTCCATATATGCAATGTTCACAAAATTCAACCTCTAAACCAAATTCAGGAAACCCTTCGACCATACCTTTTCTTTGCATAGCTCGAAGTACGTTTTCTCCAATGTGTCCCATCCTCTCGTGTTATAACCTAGTCGGGTCGATTTCATCATGTCTTGTCGAGTCGACATGTATTAAATTAGCTCGACTTGAGTTGATTTGAGTCTCAGTTGAGTCGATTTCAGGAGAAACGATGTTGTTGCATCCCGTTGAGTCGAAATTCCCTAACAGCTTCTATATGGTGCCAATCCAAACTCCTTTCATTAATACCATCGCACCTATGACCATCTTTCACAAATCCTTATGAAACAGAGTATGCACACCTACATCACTCATCTTGCTAATAGATATCAGATTTATTTCCAAACTCGGAATCTGTAGCACACTTGGAAGGGTTCATTTCCTCCCATCCTGCAATATCAGTCGAACTCTTCCTCGTTCGAAAATTATGGTTGTCGAGTCATCCCCCAAGAACACATCACCCCCATAATATTGTTCATATTCACAGAACTATTCTTTATGTGGTGTTGTATGATAAGACACTCCTCAGTCGATCAACCAAACATCTTGATCCGACTGTGTACCATTCGATGTCAGGTACACATCACCTCCCTTATTCGGGGTTGTATTTCTCTCATTTTATTGCTTCTCGTCGGATCCAACATTGATGTTTGTTGCCTTTGACTTACATTCCTTTTTATAATTCCCAACTTTACGACATTTATAGCATCTTCTCATCGATTGAACTAGGGATTTAGATCTACACTTCAACTTGAAATTTCTATCATAGAATATTCCTTTATCTTTTTCTATCAGTCGACCTCTCACTACTATAGCATCTTTGGTCAATCCTTCCATTTTCTTCCTTCGCGTTTCTTTCGACATCAGAGAATCAATCACGTCCTCTAGCGCTATTGTGGTTTTATTACTCCCAATAGCCACGACTAAGTTGCCCCAAGAGTTTGGAAAAGAACATAATATGATGATACACATTTCCTCATCAATGATCTTAATATCTATAGACAATAACTGCCTTAACACAGTATTAAATGCATTTAAATTCTTAGTCACCAAACTTCCATCACTCATCCTCATAAGATACAACTTCTTTCTTAGAAACAACTCATTTACCAGATATTTTGACTGGTATAATCTTTCCATCTTGTCCCACATTTTCCTAGATGAATCTTCACCTGATACATTCAACATCACTAAATCTGCAAGGCAAATCCAAATCATACTTCTTACTCTTTTTTTGAGTTTCTCCCATTCTTCCATCGACATGCTTGTCGGTTGGGTACCTGGACAAACCGTTATCCATTTTTCTCGATATACAAGAAGATCTTCCATTTTAAGCTTCCAAATCTCTAAATAATGTCCATTGAATTTTTCTATCTCTATTTTGGAACTATTGTGTCATTCTTTACCACGATCTTTAACACAATTTATGACTTACGAATCTTACTATACCTAGGCTTTAGTTCTCATATTCAAGATTGGTAAATCAAGATCCAATATACTCGCCAAAGCATGACACCGCTTTGATAACTCATTTGTCAGGGAAGACCTAAGCTCTGATACCACATGTCAAGAAATGAGATACACTTCCACACTAAACCTAACAAAGGAGAAGAAGAATTTAATCAACAATGTAAATGACAAAGAAAACACACAGTACAGCGAGATTTTACGCTGAAAACCCTAAGCCGAGAAAACCAACATTCCTTAAGTGTTCTTATCTCTTGTTGTCTTATTCAATCTGAATAAAAGGTTACATGTATAACCTTGGTCCACACCTAAGACACAATTGAGATCATACCGTCGTTCTTGCACAAGAACAACCTTGTAGCCAATCTAGCTTACATCTGCATGACCAACAACCTACATCTAAAGATTTATCTAAATATTGGCTATCCTAAGATTCATTGATTACATGAATTAACCTCCATTACATTTCACGGCCTTACAACATACCACTTTTTATTATTTTCAAAAGGAAAAAACCTAAAGATTGGCACCCAAAAACGCTTACAAATCCATGTAAATCATTCTCTACGAATCCCACAACTCCCTGAATTATGTTATAGTCGACTCCAAGTCGGATTACCATTCGACTACCAATAGACCTTCATTCAGTCTCTATTTGACCGCCTCACACCTGCACATCGACCTCTTGTTGCTTGAATTGTCGTCGATATCTTTGACTTTGACTTTGCCCAGTCAACTAACCTCGACCTTCAACTTGTTGTCGATCTACCTTGACTTCAACCTTTAGTCGAGCCACCTTGACTAGACTTTCACTGCAAAGAATATAAAAACCCAACAAAAATTCTCCAATGCCACTTATGGTTAACAAGTATTCCCATGTTCCTTTAACGAGGGTGACCTAGTCCTTGTTTATCATGTCGCCAACGACACATTAGGACTAGGCAATTTCGGGACTATCTAGCAAGGTCGTTTCATTGTCAAGCACTACTTAACTTAGGGTGCATACATCCTTGTTTATCCTAAGGGAGGCCTCCTTAAAGACCCTATCAATAGTTTTTACTTGAAGATATTATATTCCCACTCTCCTAGAAACCCATCGCATGTTCATTCTAGTTAGTAAATTAAATAGGTTTTTTAGTCTTGTATTTTAAAATGTCTTTCTTTTTGTTGCTCCTGATAAGTTTTCTTTATTGATCTATCATATAATTCATCCACCAGCATGTCACATTGGGTTTTCCAATGATGCTAGTTGATGGACTCAAAACCTCACCTTTGTGGCTTGGGTCATTTATTCGCCCTCACACATGATACTCTAGGCAAGCAATGTGTGTCTAGGGACAACCAAAATAACCAAGAAGATTACACTATTGTTATCGTATTTCTTATCAATGCAACTCCTCCTCAACTCTATCACCTCATCATTTATCTCAATTCCCAGCCCCTCATAACACAATTGGATATTGTTTACCATTTTTTTGATCCAAGTTTTTTCAGGAAATATATCCAAGTGAAACTTTTGTCAAGGAATTTTCAATCCATTACATTCATACATATTCTTAGGAGTGTGAACCAATTTTTAGATAACAATGCAAATGAAATATTAGACTAGCATTGATCACATTGACATTATTTTTTCTCTTAAAATATCACAAATGTGTGCATATGATATCATCATCATGGTACATCATAAACACATGTAAAAATATCAAAAATCAACATCAAACACATCATCACACATGAACACATCAGGGGATAGTAAAAAAATTTATAAATATATTAGGTTCCAAAAACTATGTTTACATATACATCAACCACTAGCCCTCACTACGACCATGTTGTCAAAAAATGGATATACATCATAAAGTGGGCCATAACCATGCAAACAATATCTAAATACAATAGCCACTAAGGTGGTGGGGTTGAAAGCCCTAATTATCCACTTGGTGGGGGTGCTCTGCTTGCACCACCTGTTAGGCTCCCCTCTCCCCCCTCATTACAACTCTTGCTACTGCAGGCCACTTCAAAAGAAGACATGACTCCAATGCTATCCTATCACTAGCATTAATTATCTCCTTAGCAATATTATCCAAGATCACCTTTGGCACACCCTACAAAAATATCTCAAATATCTATCATAAGTTAGTTCCATGCATGTGGATCTCTGTTGTCTGTCACCAATTGACCTCCAACACTAGGTCTAGGTGGGGAAACTATGCTACCATCCCTTCCTCATGACCCTCCCCACCACATCTAGTTGTGAAATATCCTTTGTGTTGTCATTTTTGGTACTCCTTACCCATTTGGCCCCACATATGCACACAAAAAAGGGTACCCATCAGTAACCTATACAGATTAATAACTAAAGAAAATCAAATAAAAATATAAATGAAAATATGTAAAGATAATTACCCATCGGAACCCATTACTCTCCTAGAGGTATGACCATCTTTGGATCCCCCATGTAGTCCATCCCCACATAGGGGAACTCTATAATCACCTGGGGCATCTCCCACCACCATGCAAAGAAATGGAAGGTGAAGTATCTATCCACCTCCCCCCCTCTATTTTCCACATTGTTTGCATTGTTAGCATTCCGACATTGCCACCTTCGATGACATTTTATATGTTCATCATCATCAAAACTTTCATCTCGAGACCATTTATCCTCACCAAATTTCAACAGATAGGTATGTGAGCTCATTAGCTCCATTTTTTTTATATCCTTTGTATTGTTGGATTTCTTATCATGAGTACTTTCATGTTGGGTATTCAACTTCATGTGTGCATGTATTCATTGAGAAGCCATTTCTCCACCTAACTGGATACCAAAGGGCCCTGGTCCCCTTCCCCTTAGGTATATTTCTTCAAATTGGTATGTAGTTACTCCCTCCATGTATCTTTTGTTTCGTAGTCTCTCCCCCAAGGATGTACCTTTAGGGATTCTCTTCCCAACTCAACAAGTAACTTTTCCTAGTTCCACATGCATTTAGTTATCTTCGGCTAGTAGCACTCCACCCTCATGGGTTTCCTTGGTTTTAGGACCCCATTTCATTATTCCCTTAAGATCAATATTCCATATAGTCTACATCTCATAGCACAAGCTTCATACTTCTTTCTCCTCATAATGTTGGCCCATGCCCTCGGACTTATGACATCTCACACTTTTATGGTTGGTTATGCTAAATGATTCAATGCATTTCACTGACTCTCATATCCTCCATGACTAGTAGACCATCTACATTCCACTTCATCACTCATCTCCCCCCCTAAGGAGACTCTCACTAAGGCCCCCATCCTTATTCACTTTCACTACTCTAGCCACACATGGAAAAGCATCTTAGTCGCATGCTCAGAGCACGTGTCTTATTGTCTATAACATATCCAGATTCTTTTATTTTTAACAATTGAAAACACCAAAACACACACAAAACTTCTCTAAGGTACCAGATATATTAAAATATCCGAAAACAGAAATATTGCAGAGAATAACATCGAAAGAACATAATAGATGAAACCACAACACCAGAATAATACCTTTATTGATAGGAAACAATGTTCACTTGCCTCTTTGAGGGGGAAACCTCTAGCAGAGCAGCATTGTATTACAATAATTCTTAATACAAAACTTCTCATACCCTCTACTCTTATTTATACTAAATCTATCTATCCAAAAGAACAATCTAGAGGAAGATCCTTCTAGAAGCGGAAGCTTCTATTAGGCCCTCTTAGATTTGACTTATTTTTCCTTATTTATAGGCCTTATTAATATTGGCCTTTATTACATGGAAATATATTATTCTACCTACGTGAGGAGTTAGGGAGGTTAGGTCCCTAACATGCCTTCCCCCTTAAAAACAACCTTGTCCTCAAGGCTTGAGATGAGGAAATCCCTAACATGCCTTCCCCATTAAAAACAACCTTGTCCCCAAGGCCTGAGATGAGGAAATTGCTGCGTATCGGTAGCTAGATCCTGTGGGATATGTTGGAGTTGTGGTTTCCACTGAATAACACTTCCTCAATGGTGTGGCCGACAAAGATGACGCTGCAACACGTCCAAATGTCTTGTGGTTGCATTCAGATGGAGCCTTCTTCCATTCCAACTCAGAAGGCTAGTTTGATTTTGGCACTTAGTTTTAATCAATGTCTCTTTAAGAAAGAGACATGAAAATAGGATGGAGCTTAGAATGACTAGGAAAATCTAACTGGTAGGACACACTGGCCCCATGTGCTTGAGAAATGTATAAGGACCATAAAATTTGGGTGCCAGCTTCTAAAATAGACATCCTTGAGTGAATTTTTTCTTGTATATGTTGCGTAAAATAAAGAAACACATGGTCTCCTTCAGAAAATTGATGTTTGAAGCGACCTTGATCTACTTGTTTATTTATGCGATTCTAAGACATGACCAATTCTCTTGAGGGTATGAGAATAGCCTCTCAAACTGTAGCTTTTGGTCAACCGCTGGAACTTTGGAGACACCCGCATGTATGAGAGAACTAAGGTGGATTTTGTCCATATTTTGCTTCAAAATGAGTCATGTGAGTAGTTGGATGGTAATATGTGTTGTACCACAATTAAGCTAGTGGTAACCATTAATCCCAATTCCATGCGTTTTTGTTCAAATTCAAAACTCCTCAAATATGTTTCCAAACACTTGCTCCACAAATCCAATTTGACCATCACCGGGATGATAAGCCATGACAGATGCAATTTGTTCCGGAATTCAATGCTTTACCACAGAAAGTGGATCTTATTCAAACAAGGAATAGTCAGTGCCATGAAGAAGGATCCATATGAAAGAGCCACAATGGACGGCATTGAATGTAGTGTTGAAGAGTATAATGAGAAGGACATTTAGAAATATTTACCCACCATGATGACCTACTTATTTTTTGATTTAGGTAAACCAACAATAAAATCCACAAAGATATCCCACCAAATAGCAAGAGGAATTGGAAGCAGTTGGAGGGTACCAGGAGATTTGATTGTTTCTCCTTGTTGTGCTATAAAATCACTATAAAATGTGGAACATTGCTCATACACCATCCCAAAAAAAAAAAAAAAAAAAAAAATAAATAAATAAAATAAAAATAAAATTTGAGTCGATCATAGGTTTTGGTAAACCCCAAAGTGCCCAGCTGTGGGTGTAGCATGAAGCTCAAAAAGCACCATGGATTTAAGTTGTGATTGTATACTTAAATAAAAACGACCTTTAGATTGAATCTCACCCATTAAGTTAAGAGTACCTTGGTGGAACTGGGGAATTGCTTTGCAATTGTTGGATTAGATGCAAAATTTTGGGATCTTGTAGCATTCCTCAAGGAACATCTTGAGCTAATCTTAGCAATGTAGTAGGAGGAAAGAGGACCCTTCATCATTCATATTTTCTTCAAAGAGCATCAACACCCACATTTTATTTCTTTCCCTTCTTGCAATGATCCCAGAATGTCTCAAAGAGCTTAGTCACCCATTTTGTTGCCTGAGTAAGGACATTACCCATAAAAATAATACTTGAGGATCTGATGATATGTCTTAATTTGGAATAATTTCCCCAATAACTAAGGGTGCCACATATCAACATCATACAGATAGCCAACATTTCCTTTTCATATATTGATTGACCCAAATGTTGCTCCAATAATTGTTTGTTGGTGGAAGGCCAAAGGTCGAATTATCTTGCATAAGGAATGTGCCATTTCCTTTCCCTGAAGAATCACATTTTAGGAAAAAGGTATTTTTGAAATCAAGAAGGGTCGGACCAAAGTGGTGAACATAGCCACCTTCAAGGCTTGAAAGGCCCGACGCCTATCAGAGTCCAAGTGAAAGAATTATTTTAAGGAGCGCAGTGAGAAGCATTGTAATTTTTCCATAATTCTTAACTAACTTGTGATAATATCCTATTAAACCTTAAAACCAAGCAAGATTTTGAGAGTCTTGGGGGGAGGCCAATCAGATATCTTTAATCTTCTTAGTATCCACCCTCACACCTTCTTCCAACAATATGACCCAAGCATTCCACTTCGAGGTCTAGTGCTAACATTTAGATTGTTTGATATGCACCAAAGTTTAGAGGGGATGTAGAACTCAATTCATGAGGCAAAGATGCAGTTGTCTGCAAGTTTTAACAGAGCGAAATACCAAAGAAAAAGACAACACAAACAGTTTCAGAAAGGACGAAGAGCATGGACTAAGGAGGCTGCTTATTTATGGTTTACAAAGACAAGGCACGACCAAAAACCAGTGGCCCCTCAGTGAGTTGCCTTAAGGAATGTTTTCCTCTTATGTCGATTCCGGAAGTGAGCTGAATTCAAGATCAAAATTTAGCAATAATCCTAAGACCACTCAATTGATTCAAGAGGTCATCAATTACATGAATGGGGAATTTGTCTTGATGGTGAGTTTGTTGAGGAGATATATTCAAGACACATGTGCCAAGATCCTTCTTTCTTAAGTACCATGACCAAGAGAAGAATAGGGCTTGTACTAGGATGGATAATGCTTGCATTAAGGTGCAATTGTTGAACAATTTTCAATTTTCCATTTTTTTCTAGCAAAGGATGATGATAGGGATGAACATTGGGAGGAAGGTTGTCGAGGACAAGGGGAATGGGAATGATCATGAACACCATGGGAAGGAGGAAGTCCCTAGGAGTGGAAAAAACAACTTGATGTTTGGAGACGATTGAAGTTCGACGCACAATGTGAGGCGTCTCGGGCGGAATGGAAATGGAGCAGTAATTCTCAAATGACCTTTTAGAGATTTCCAAGCCGATGGGAACTGGGATGATCCTCTGGAACCGGCTAGAGCCCCTTGAAACGTACCAAGTTTGATTGAATTGAAATGGTTAATTCTAAAATCCAGAATGGGAATTCATTCCTCATCCATTCACCATACGCCACAAACGTCTTGCCGTCGTGAGCATAGAAAAACATAAGGGATTACGTGGTACCGACCGCTGGTCAGGGAGCCCGATTATCTCACATGATTCATAGGTCCCTTGCTTTCACCGTTTATACCCCACAGCATGGCACCGGCAAGGGTAATTTTTCATTTGAGGGAGTAAAATTTCCTCAGCGGGTCCGAGGGGCCTATCCCACCGGGCCGGGGGTCCGGGGAAAGAGGGCCCTAGCAGGGGTTCGGCCAAGCCCCCGAAGCAAAAATTCTTATAAAAGTATATTGTAATTTCATTGTAACCGGACCGCTCATTATAAGGTCGCAGATCTAATCTAGAGATTATGTTAGGGTTTTTGTCCTAGAAGGCAACCTCTTTATGAGGGAAATGTATTAAGGGCTTATGATTGATGGTGAATATAGTATTCTGAGAGGAGATCAGGAGAGAAAGAAGAGGAAGTTACAAATCCGGGTTTTGGCCGTAGGTTGTATCCCTTCATTTATCGGATAATAATAAAGGAAGGACTCCGGGTAATTTCTCCGTGGACGGAATTTCCACCGGTGAACCATGTCAACTGCGTCTCTCTTGTATCAGGTGTCTTCGTGTTTCTCGCAGATTTGTTTTATTTTATTTCTCCGTGGTCCCGCTTTTCTAACAACCGTATCATCGTGAACATTAAGGTAAACTCCGCAGGAAAAGAGGGTTCCCCGTTCAAGTGGGAGAAATGTCTAAGATGGAAAGTTTAGGGTCGAAATTTAATGGCCAAAACTACCCAGCCATGGAAGATGCAGATGGAAGATTATTTATATCGGTTGATCTATTCCTACCATTGAGTGAGTAGCAAAAAAGCCGGCGGCCATAAAGGATGAAGAATGAAAGATTCTTGACAAAAAAAAACTCTAGGAACGATACGACTGAACCTAGCAGCATCGGTGCCTTTCAATATCTCGAAAGAAAAGACAACGAAGGGGGTTTGATGGACACGCTGGCTAAATTGTATGAAAAACCCTGGCCAAATAAGGTATTTCTAATGAAGAGATTATTTAATATGAAGATGACGAAGGTGGGTTTGCGATCATCATTTTAAATGAATTTAATACGCTAATTCAACTAAGTTCGAAATGACTTGATAATGAGAAGAAGCTCTTCTACATTAAAGTCTGCGCTTAAAGTCGGAATGGTTTAATGTATCGTAGTAACTTTGTTCTCAGTCCAAACACTTTAAAATGGATGATGTTGTTAGGTATCCTAGGAATGCTATGTTACAGGTATCGTAGTCGGAATAGCGTGGGAGAACAAAGACAAAGCGATAGAGGAAAGGGCTCAGAAACCACCTGAAATCCCAGGAAGGGCAGATCCAAATCCGTGACTTGAAAGATAGAGTGTTGGAATTGTGGGGAAGAAAGGACATCCTAAGAAAGACTCCAGAGCTCCAAAGAAAAAAAAGAGATGGATAACAAGAGAAAAAACAAGAAGCAAATATAATATGTGATGTAAGTCACAAGATGCTTGATTCTTTCTCTCGCCAGAGATACTCGGAAGTCTCTTGGGTGGTAGATTCAGGAGCTCATTTCATGCCACACCCCTACAGGGAAACATTTTCTAGATTATGTTCAAGGTGATTTTGGATGTGTCTCATTTGGGTGATAATAAACCATGCAAAATCGCTGGAATGGGAAAGGTAAAAAATAGTGCTAATGAAATGGAAACCAATGGTTGCTGAAAGAGGGAAAACATGTTCCATATTTAAGAAAAATCTGATTTCAACAGGCGTTTGGCAAGGAAGGTTGTATATCCATATTTTACAGATAAGAGGTGGAAGGTCATCAAAGGACTGGTGATAGCGAAAAGGAGAGAAGGTAGGTACATCAGATTCATGTATTGGTAATACTGACTCTTCTATATCTCTTTAGCTTCTACGTGAGTGGATACAACACTACGGCATCATATGCTAGGACACATGAGTGAGAAGGGTATGCAGATCCTTCACAAAATAAATTTGTTGCCGATCTTAAACAAATTGATTTGGACTGCGAGCATCAGGTTTATGGAAAACAAAAAGAGAGTCAGATTTCCCAGACTCAGAAAAGAAAGTGCCAGAAAGGTTGCTTGTGCATACGTGATGTATGGGGACAACTGTATCATCTCTTGGTGGCTCTATTATTATGTTTGTTATTGATGCACCAGAAAATCAGAGTTTCACAACTGGCAAAATCAGTTTTATACCTCTTGCAAATGGAAAGTTTTAGCTGAGTAGAAATGAGATGAAAAAGTTTGAAGTTCCGGATTGCATGGAGGTGAATACCCATTAAAGGAGCGCCTTGATGATTACCATACCATGGGTTCGTAGAGAGAATACAGTTCTACTAACACCACAAGAAAATGGTGGTCGAAAGGATGAACAGACAATCATGGAGCGGCAAGGAGTATGAGATTGCATGTCGGGTTTGCCCTTACAGCTTTGGGAAGATGTTGTAGATAATTTATTTTACTTAATAAATGTGACCTTCAAGCTCTTTTGATGGTATAATTCTATAGGAGGAATGGACAGAAAAAGGTAAACTATTCTTTTTGAAAACTTTCTGCCAGGAAGCATTTGTCCATATTGATAAAGAAAAAGAACAAAGCTTGAGGCAAATCCAAGAAATGTACCTTATTGGATATGGTGTTAATGATTTTGGTTATCGCCATGGGATTATGAAAATAACAAAATCATTAGAGCAGAGATGTCATATTCAATGAGAAGGTCATGTACAAAGACTCTACCACAGGGAAAGAAACAGGAAACGTAAAAACAAGAATACACAGTGCATGATGAGATCAATCGGTGCTGAAATTCCAAAGGAACCCTGAAAATCAAAATGTACAAAAAATCACAGAGCAAATGCACCCCAAACACCAAGTAGCGTTGTTGAAGACGCACCAGTTACAAGTATACCTCCGAACTATACTATTAGTAGCAGCTTGTTGTTGATTATTCGTGAACTGCACAGCAGAAGAGGCAAAATGTAGACACTAAAGCGAGTGTACAAGCGAGAAATGACTTTGGAAGAATCCGGGACTTGGGACTTGGTTCAGCTCGTGGGAAAAGAGCATTGCAGAATAAATGGGTTTTACAAGTTGAAGGAAGAAAAATGGAGGAAAAGAGAGGCGTTGATTCTTGATAGGGGTTTTTACAAAGGAAAAGAAAGGGATTTTGATGAAGAGTTTTCCTGCTATAAAATGACTCAATAACTATTTTGGGTGCATGTAGATCAGTATCTGAATGCTGACAAACAATTTTCCATGGGATTCTTGGAGGAAGAGATTTATACGCAGCTGTACCATACGGGTATGAGGTCAAAGGAAGGGAGAATTTGGTATGCAAGTGCTGAAGAAGAGCTTGTATGGCCTAAAGCAAGCCCTAAGGCAGTATTTAGCTTGACAAAGCTTACATGTAATGCTAGATGTCATTCGATCGTAGTTTATTTAAAAGCTAGAAAATGGAGCTTTATTATCTTATATCAGATGTAGATGACATGCTTGTTGCGGTGGTCTACTATGCAAGATATAAATGTGCTCAAGAAGAAATTAGCCAATCCATTTGGCGATGAAGGATTTGGGTGTCGCAGTTGCTGCAACCTTGGTATGAGAATAACAAGAGATAGGAAAATCGCAAACCCATCATTGTCCTCGTGTTGAGTACATAGAGAAGGTGTTGAGAGGTTTAGAATGCGCACGCAAACCAGCTAGTTAGTACACCTTTGGCCTGCAATTTCAAATTATCCAAGGAAATGTGTCCCAAGACAATGTGAGGAGATAGAATACATGTCCGTGGTCCCATATTCATCGCCAGCCATGCCTGATGTATGCAATGGTTTGCACAAGACCGATATTGCACATGCAATGGAGTTGTGGGAGCGGTGTATATGAACAATCCAGTAAAGAGCATTGGGAGGCATTAAAGTGGATTCTCATGTATTGGAGAGGTACTACTACACATGCATTATGTTTTGGAGGTTCAGCACTTTTCTACGTGGATATGTTGATTCAGACATGGCAGTGATAAAGATACAGAGGAGCACTCACTGCATGTTTTTACTATAGGTGGAAAACAAGAAGTTGGATTTCAAAAACTGCAAAAGGTTGTTGCACCAACAACAGAGGCAGAGTATGCATGGCATAAAGAGGCTAGTAAAGAGATGGATTTGCCAGTTTTGAGGAATTAAAAGAAGTGAGAATAAATAAGTTAAATGATGCCCAAAATGCTTTAGTCTACCTGTAAAGAATCCCAGCCCTTCCATTCAAAGATGACTAAGCTGACATACTGAGGTAAATTACTTCATACGATTCTTCAGCCTTTGAAGATGGATAATTGAAGCCGAAAGATACACACTAGTCCAATCCCCGCAGACATGTTAACAAGGAGTATCCTTCAGTGGAGAACCGAAGTTCTTGCTCAGCTTGGTCTTCTGGGCAAGAATGAATATGAAGATGAGAACCTGCCGTGTCCGCCAGGGGCTGCTCAAAGTCCAACAGCAACAAACAAGAAATAGTTAGACTGCCTAGTAGATTGCTGGTTGGGAGTTCATATCTTCTTGATTTGGAGGTCCTTTCTGCCTGCAGCCGAATTTGGCGAAGGATGGCAATCTCCAGCAGCAAAGCATTCCTCTACACCGGGAGTGAAATTTCTCCGCGTAAGTCCTGGGGCTCCATACCCCTACCGGGGTCCCAAGGGGAGCGTGGCCCCCAAATAGGGTTCGGGAGGGAGAAGCCCCCAAGAAAAATAAAATTGCCTTATAAAAGCATATTGTAATTTCATTGTAACCGGACCGCTCCATTATAAGGTCGTGCAGATCTAACTGGTGAGATATTATGTTAGGTTTTTTTTGCCCTAGAAGGAAACCCTCTTTATGAGTGAAATGTATTGGCGCTTATGATTGATGGTGAATATAGTATTCCGGAGAGGAGACTGGGTGGAGAGAATGAAGAGGAAGTTACAAATGGTTTCGCCGGAAGGTATCCCTTCATTTGCTGATAATAATAAGGAAGGACTGGGCAATTTATGTAGGATCGAGTCTACACTGCGGAAATCCACGAATTTTCCAGGCCCTCTCAGATTGTGTCTTCCGTGGTTTTATTTTCAGATTTGTTTTATTTTATTGCCCGCAGTCCCCGCTTCTTTCTAACACTCCACAAATTTGGAGATGCAATATTTTAAAAACTCCCACCAAACAATTCAAGGACCCCGCCATTGGAAATCAAGGATTTGAAAATTATTCATCACTGTGAGAAATCGCTTTCTTGAGAAATGGTGATGAATAAATTATGGGTACTTCCACTTCCAACAAGGATACGATGATCCTTCCACAAACCGATTAGTTTGAGGGTTCGGGGAGCAGAGAAGCCGCTGAGAGCATTAAGGGAAATGACCAGCTCAACTTCTTTGGTGGGTCGAAGGTGGAGTCATGTCAATTGTCTGTGTGACTACCCACAGGATGAATGGCATATTCTCCCATAACAAAAAATAATGAGCCTTACACTTGTGCCTAAGAAAAGGTTTCAGTCAGCAAACACAATAAAATTTGAGTTGGTGTTCATCCATTTTGGCCTTGGTCAATTTCTAGATATTTAGTGGAGTGGAAGGAGGAGGGAGGATCGTTTAGAGAGAGGAATAGAGGATGGTTTTTGGGTTTGAAAATATACAAATCAAGAAGCTTCCTTAGCTATTTTAGTAGCTTCCACCAACTCTCGAGGAGAGCCATGAGAACATGGGCATGGATTCATCCTTGATGCCACTGACAAAACACTCTCATAAAATCATCGACATGCCCTCTGCAGAAATCAACCGCCAAAGCAAATTTATAAAGTCTTCTACTACGCTTAGATTGTTTCAACTTTTTCAAATGACCTAAATGGTGGGTGTGTGTCATGTCAAAGAGTTCATAAAGTTTCAACAAATTGTGTCCAAGCCACATACCCTTTGCGGCATTTTTTCTCCATCGCCACCATTGCCAACATTCTAGATCTAGATGGAGAACATCATACATTAGTTTGGTCATCTAATCAGTAATTTTGTAATAAAGAGAAATAGTGTTCCATTTGAGTGACCCAAAATTGCGGATCTAAGACATCAAATTTGTACACCTCCACGCGAGGGGGACGCAGGTCCTGCTGAAAGTGGTGGGGAGGAAAAGAGGTGGACCAAAAGTATTCAAAAGTCCCATCAGGGTTATAATGTGTGGAAGAAGAGAAAAGATCTGGAGTGGGATTAAACAAGGAGATCAAATTGTTCACTGCATCCTAGCATTGTTGATAGGTAGCGGTCAATTGAGTGATGGTTGTGGGAAGTGATTCGAGTGGAGAAAGATGGGAGTTGAGGTTACCAATATTGGAAGTAAGTGAATAAATATCGATCTAGGTTTCGTCATGATCTTTGACCAAGGCGGTGAGACTTTGTTCCCAATATGGGCTGTGAGTGTGGGTCATGGGGATGGGACAGGGGAAAAGGGGACCACATAGAAAATTGGTTACTAGTGACTAGTACCACTATGATCAGTGCACAGAGATGGAGTCAATGGGATATATGCCAAATAGGGGGTGTCGTGAAAGGGTTGGGTCTTAAAAAAGTTTGTTGAAAATGAGAGGTATGATCGAATTGCAGGAAAGAGAGGAATCCTAAGCGGATAGGTTTCCAAATAATGGTGCCGACAGATCCAATTTTTTTTATTACTCCCCGCAGAGTTATACTTTTGATATGAAGGATGAAGTCACAAATGTTTAGCCGTGGAAAATGAAGGAATTTCTAAACTGTAATGCAGGAGGCACGATTTCATGGCAATAGATCTTGTTTGTTTTATTGTTGTTTCTTTTTCCATCCCAGCGTTAGGGTATTCAATGTTTCTATAGACAAGGGTTTTCCCTTTATGTCATATCTCTAAAATATGTGTGTGTGGGGTCCAATAGTAGTACTCGCCCAATATCTCAAGGCACCAAACCATGGCGTCAGAACGCCCAGCCCACCAAAACACCGACTACCCAAGTACTAGAGAGTATCTTCCCAAGTGTTTTTCCTGGTGGAACTATAATAGCAACAAGAGAACTCCACTAGTATGATCATGCATCGTGGTGAAGAGAGGAACCCATGAGGGTCTCAAATAATGGTGCCCGGAAGGTTCCAAAAAAAGCATTACCTTTGCAAAGCTATACCTCGATTCGAATAATATGTAGTGAGGAAATGGCTAAATGTTTAACAGAAAAAATGTAGGAATTTTGCAACCGTAATGCAGGAGGCACAATTGCATGGCAATAGGTATTGTTTAGTTCCATTGTTGTTTCTTTTCCATCCTAGTATAAATAGGGTATTCAGGTTTCTGGCTGCACAAGGGTTTTTCCTATGTTATAGATCTCTAATGTACGTGTGGGTTCCAATTGTAGTACTCAGCCCAATATCTCGTGGCACCAACTAAGGAGGCTGATCACGCTCTCTTAGTCGTACTACCCAAGTACTAAAGAGTAATATTCCCGCTGTTTTATCGATGGCACTATAGCAAAATTAAGAAACCATTGGTTTATCTATAGCGGCTTTCAGGAAATATAGGTTGATCTTTATATAGGTGTTGTCTGATGCGTTATCAATTGAAGGGGTACCAACAGGATTACAAGGGTGGCCAACAATGTGCTTAAGTACCACTTGTATTTCATGTGTAAGCTCTGACTTTGTATTTATATGTTGAACAAGAGATCTCTATAGCTTTAAGACGTCAAAATACATATCTACCTTGAAAAATTAACTCCACAATTCTTCCTATGAAAGTGCTATGATACCACTTGTAAGGCATCGATCCATTAAAATCATTGAAAACATAAATATTGTAGAGAATAACAAATGGAATAACACAATAGATTAAACCACAACACCATAATAATACTTTTATTTATAGGAAAAAATGTTCACTGCCTTATTCGAGGGGAAACCTCCAGCATAGAAGTACTCTATTACAATAATTATCAAGACAAAACTTTCCCATACCCCCAATTTGCATGAACAAATGCCTCCATCAAAAGAAAATCTAGAGGAAGATCCTTCTAGAAGCTTAAGCTCCCTATTAGTCTTTGTACATTTGACTTATTCTTCCTTATCATTAGGCCTTATTAATATCAATCTCCATTAAAACATAAATATATATTTTCTACCTATGTGAGGTTAGGAGGTTAGGTCCCTAAAACTTCAAAAACAAAAAATGAGGGAAACATCAACACTCATACCATCTCATCTGATGGCTTCTCTCTTAAACCCAATGACAGTCATCGTCACCCTTAGTCGAAGAATTTTCACTAATTCACTTGTGCCTAAAATGATTCTAGTTGTCTACAACATCTCCTATATCCTAGTACTCATCACTGTGATTCCCATATTTTTCTTCATTAGTTATTTATCCATTATCTCCACTTACCCTCAGTCCCAGTTTGACATACATTCAACATGTCTAGTTGTCCCCTAACATTAGGTCATATTATGTCTAGTTGGTTTTGACTACCATAGTTTTCATCTATCGTTTATGCTCCACCCAAGGGAGGTCGTAAGTCTCATCCTCATTGGTTAACTCATCCATGATTATCAAAATCCTCCTCTATTACAGGCTGAGACCTGATCTGGTTGATTCTGAGATTCTCTCATCCTACACTTTTTCTCCCCGCCAACACCAAATCATTTTTTCCGTGATTGTTTTATCTCAGCCTCCCCATTCCTATTATTTTATTTTCCAAACTCATGACTAGACAGGGTAAAGAGAGCCATCATTTCTTCTTTATTTCACCCCCTTTATGTTCTACGTCACTTAGTTATTATGTTAGGATGGGTCATACCTTGCGATAGTTGCATTTTCTAGTTTTGGTTTAAGACCCCTGAGCTTGCATGGCTATCAATTCCTTTAATTAGGATCCCTTTTCACATTGTTCCCCAAAAGTTACAGGCCCCTCTCAACAAGCAATCCTTTACGGTTATCGATTCCCTTGAGTCTAGTGATACATGTTTCTACATCATGGATTTTCTAGTTACAACATTAATTCACTATCATCACTATATAGATGGATCATAATGTTCATACATGATCCCAAAGAACACATGTATGTTATTGTAATTTATTTTGATAATTTCACAAGCATGGGCATGCCTTCCCATCTCTAGACCATTCGCACAATGGCAAGTTTACATTTTCAGGTCACCAATTTCATGAGTAGTTTCTTTCTGTCAAATATATATAGAGATATATATATAGTATATATAGTAAATATAGTCAGCAGAGAGATATGAGAGTAGCAGCAAGTGGTCACCTTTTTAAGTCAAATATATATATATATATCAAAAGATTTACAATTTCACAACTGTAAATAAACAGCCAGAAGGCTAATGTAAGGCACAACTCCGAACTCCTTACCTCTCACATCAAGGGTTAACTATTATCACCTCAATTTCACTCACAAGAGACATTTAGGAAATTTTCTAAAGACATCATTAGTTGGAAAGAATACATCATAAAAGGATATCTCATGGCTACTTTACATCACTTAAAAAAAATAAAGGAAAAAAACATTACGAAATGGGTTTTCATACACTTGTGTGGCCTTCCTTCACTAACACTCATGGAACTTGAGTGGCACTTTCTTCAAAATCCATGCAAGTCTTCTTACATGAGTGAGAACGACTTCTTTAGCACATTTAAGGAAGAAGGCCTAGCTCAGGTATTTGTAGGTTGATATATAGGATAAATTTGAGCTCCCATCCCAATTATGAAGAGTACTTTGGCCTTCCAAAGTCCCTTTCTGTTGGATAGTTGGTTGCCATTGATGTTGTTGGACAGTTGGTTGTCATTTATTTCGACAAAAAGTGGTTTTCATTGATGTCAATAGATGTTATGGGTGTATTTGGATAAGTCTCCAAAGTGGTCCCCTTATGGCATAGCTCTAAGCATGGCCCTCATGGGAAGATTCTTTGAAGAAATCTACAAGAAACTCATAGGTGTGGTCATGAATCCCGAAGTTGTTTAAGGAATAAGGACATGAAGTACATTGTAAATGAAAGTAACACACTCATAGATGGATATTCCTCTTCATGTCGTTTTCAACAGTAGGTGGAATGTCATGTAGTTCCTCACGGTTGAGAATTTATGAGGTCATGAAGTTGGAAGCCCCAAAGATGGTTTAAGAAGCCCCTAATTGGTTGTAAGTCATTAATGAAAGGGTAAAGTGGTTGTAACAAGAAATTTCAAGAAGCCCTAAATTTAAGGAAAGAGGTTACTTGGAAAAGGTATATATACACCTCAAGAAGTCACTCATAAGTACATTCACACACACATTCTATTGAATATCTTTTATGTGATTAAGTGATCTATTAGTGAGTTTGTGACGGAGAAATATGAGGTAGCGAAGGAGAGAGTTTTGGGATTGTCGGTGTGCAGAGGTTTATCTAAAGAAACCCTAGTTTGGTTGACCCATGTGGGCTAGACAGCTAGTGTCTCGTGAGGCACCCCCATAGGTTGTCTATGGCTCATCACATGAGGCCTCTTTAGACAACAGGTCTTAGTCCCACGAGGTTAAGATAAATTTGGAAAATGCTAGTACCAGGTTTTTTAGGACTGAGGAAAGGCTACAGGTCGGTATTATTGTGTATCAATTCAGCTACAAGATCATAGGTATGCTTATGTATTAGTTTTGAGGCTTATGCTTATGTTGTTATGGTACATGCTTGAGGCATGTCATGATTGTGTATAGTACACCTTGGTGATGGTATGATACATAGTTAGAGGCACATCTTGGATACTCGGAATATGGTTTGTTGTTTGATATATCTTGGTATGGTGGATATCTTGGTTATGCTTGAGGCACTTCATTAATGATATCTTATGGCATACATGATATGGTACATGGTTGATGCATGAGATGGTACAGGTTGATGTACATGGTATGGTACAGGATGATGTGCATGGTTCATGCATGGTTGATACAAGTTGATGTACATGGTTGATGTACATGGTATGGTATAGGTCAATGTACATGGTATGGTACAAGTTGTGGTACGTGGTTGATTTACATGGTTTGGTGATGGTTTTTGTATCCATGTGAGTGGATCAGTTGGTTGATGATGGTATATCAATAATAGAGACAATGGTAGGGATAGTGAGAGATTGGATGATTGGTTTATCATTAGTGACATGTTGAAGTGACAGTGACAGGTTGGTTGATGTGACAGTGACAGTGATAGGTTGGTTGATGTGACAGTGATAGTGATAGGTTGGTTAATGTATTGGTGACATTGGCAATGATAGTATCAGTGGTAGTGACAGTGAGTCTACACTTATATTTCAGGGAGGCAGGACGAGGCAAGGAAATGAGGTTGTATCCTCCTTCATGTTGGTTTCGGAGAACTCAAGGAGTTGGATCTTCCTTCAGGTTGGTTCTTGTAAATCAGGGGGTTGTAGCCTCCTTCCAATTGGTGCTAGAGAACTCAAAGAGTTGGAGCTTCCTTCAAGTTGGTTCTTGTAAATCAGGGGGTCATAGCCTCATTTCGATTGGTGTCAGAGAACTTAGAGAGTTGGTGCTTCCTTCAGGTAGGTTCTTGTAAATTAGGGGGTTGGTGCCTCCTTTCAGTTGATGCTAGAGAATTGGAATTTGGTGCTTCCTATGAATGTATTCTTGATATATATAAGAAAACATTCTGTGATTTTCTCTCATTTGGATTTCCATGTAAATTCTGGTGTACTATGCATGTGATTATTTGATGTGATGATATTTCTTATGGTTATATGCTCAAGATATATTGAATTTAATCATAAAGGATATAATGTTGATAAATTTGAACTTTATATATTGTGATTGAAAGTGGTAAAAATTGATCATACTAGTTCACCCCCCCCCCTCCCCTCTTAGTATTCCAACAATTGGTATCATAGTAGGTCCTTCAAGAAAATAGTTTAACCATTATAAGGTAGATCATGGATTCCACATATAATGGACCGACAAGATTTTTGAAGTGCACAGTAAATGGGGCACCAATATTTGATGGTTAGATTGGTTTGATCTATGAGATATGGAGTAGCAGGGTGAAAGTATTTTTGTAGGCATAGAGGTATGATTTTTGGCAATCAATTGTTACAAGATACACCATTTCAAAGAAACCGAATACTGGAGCCAAGAAGGAACTGAAGATAATAAAAAAAATGGCAATGGATTTCATCTTGGAAGGATTACCGGATTTAGTAAAAGTCAAAGTGCAACAATGGTCATCATCCAAATAACTTTGGGATAAGATACATAATTTCTACTCAAAGGAATCTCCTCTAGAACATGTTGATCGTGATAAATAAGATTTTGATTGCTATGGGAAGAAATAATCTCATCAGGTCAGACAAATTCAAAAGAAGAATATTAAGAGAGACACCTAACCAGTGCCTAAGACAAGTTGGTCAAAGAAAGAGAGAAAAACAGGTCACTCAAGGAAGAATTGATCAAGATAAAAAGGGAGTCTCAAAATCACAGCTTTGAAGAAGTCCAATAGATGATTACAAACCTAAAAGTCCAAGTAGAAGAATCCAGAAGGATTGATGAAGCATGCAAAAGTCAATTAGAAGAAAAGCAATTTTTGGAAGCAGAAATAGTAGCACAAAGAAAGGAAGCAGAGAAGAGAGAAAATATTTTGACTAGCCATCTCAAGGAATTAAATAAACTTGAAGCACAATTTAGTCAATAAGAAAGAATACTTGAATAATTAATTGTCTCCTTGAAGAACCAAAGAGAAAGGAAGAAGTCATGAAGATCTGGATGATGAAGAAAGAAGAAGAATGAGAGAAGCTTGAAGAATAAGGTGTTACACTAAGAGTTAAAGTTGTCAAGCTCAGTAAGAACACTAAAGAGGGAGAAAGCTCGACATCATCAGTAAAGAAAGCTGAAGATAAATGTTACAGGTTGCTAGAAAGAAAGAATGAAGAGAATACTAAGAGTTATGCAGAATTCATCAAAGACCCTACTAAGAAGAAAGAATGTGAGCCCTCAAAGAAGAACATTCCAGAAATGAAGAAAACTCAAGAATAAGATTATAGAAGAGATGGATATCAAAGAAGATCCTCCACTTTTAGGTATCAAAGAAGCTTCAATCATTGTTAAAGAAACAACAAAGAGAATATTGTGATTAGCCAAGCCATGAATTCAGAAGGATTACATCACAAAGAAGATCATTCACTCCCAGGTATGAAATTTTATTTTATGCTCATTGTTTTATTTGTCCTAACTTTGGACATAAAGCTATAGATTGCAGAGCTTATGGAAGAAATGGTCAAGCAATAAATGCATATGTGACTATGTATAATATTGAATGTTACAAATGCCATAACTATGGATATATAGCTCGTGATTTTAGAAGCATGATGGATACTTCTATGAAAGAGAACACTCATATCAGATATAAGAAGGTTTGGAAAAGAAAACAAGAGATGGTAAAGGAGGAAAAGATGAATGAGGGACACCCAGAAGACATACTCTCAGGATTGGAAATAGTACAAGATCAAGAAAAATCTACAGGGAAAAAGGAAGATGTAAGACACATGAAGGTTTGGAGAAGAAATATAAAAAATAAGAACAGGTGAATGAATACCAGGTCCCAGAGATTGTACTCATGGGATTTACAGTAGTGCAAGATCATGATGAATCAACAAGAAAAGAGGAAGAGGTTAGAATTCAAAAAGAGGATGATGATGATTCTGTAGACGAAGAGGAAGATTACTCTGCATTAGAGCGAGTAATTTTTTGAGCCATCTGGATTGGAGACTCCCAGTAAATATGAATATTGAAGAGGGGGACTCTAAGTAGAATCTCTACAGATCAGAGAACTATCTTTCGAGAAATTTGAAGTATTTGCAGTTTTTGGACAGGCATTTTCGGAGTGGCAGAGATTCATTGTATAGAGGATTCCAGACATGATTCAAACAAGGACATATTCGATACAGATTCTTTTATACATGTAGAGTATGATTTGAAAAATTGGGAAGACAGCTTGAGAAGCTAGAATATGTTGTAATCAGTAGATGGGTCAGCATTGTATGCAGTTGAGTAGAAGATTCATGGAAAATTTATGACATGTGGACAGAGATGGATTCATGAAAGATTTGATAGGTCTAAACAGATACACGATAGTGGATGAAAGCATAGTAACAATTGGAATCAATGGAATCAGTGGACAATTAGAATCAGTTAGTCATAGGAAGGAAAACAGTGAAAGGCACAATAGGACAAGGAAAAGAAACCGTCAACAGAAGCTATAGCTTCAGAGAAAAGTGTGGTCATTGATGTGAACTTTACAAGCCATTAAGACTTGAAGACAATTAACTTTGAATGGTTTTTATATATGTCAGTGAATTACATGAGGAAGCACAAATGGACAAGAAACATCGAAAGAGAGGAGTCAAGGTAAGATAAATCGTTAGAGAAAGAGATCAAGAAAGAAATATCAAAAGAATGAAGATAGGGGGAGTGCATGAAGTCAGAGAAAGATTGTTCTGAGAAGGTATATTGATAGGGGGAGTTACCATTTTACCCATGATGTCAAAGGAGGAGAAAGAGAAAGATTAGAAGCATGAAGACAAGGGGACTATCCCCAAGGGAAGATACCCTTTTCCATTGATTTCAAAGGGGGAGAGAAACATGAGAACAGAAACATCGGAGGAGAATTGGTCACAGGTGGAGTATGAGTGTTGTCATCAATGCCAAAGGGGGAGATTGTTGGATAGTTGGTTTTCATTGATGTTGTTGGATAGTTAGTTGTCATTGATGTCAACAAGCAGTGGTTGTCATTGATGTCAACATATGTGATGGGTGTATTTAGAGAAGTCTCCAAATTCGTCCTCTTATGGCATAGCTCTAAGCATGGCCCTCGTGAGAAGATACTTTGAAGAATTCTACAAGAAACCCATTGGTGTGGTCATGAATCCCAAAGTTGTTTGAGGAATAAGGACATGAATGACAATGTAAATGAAGGTAACACACTCATAGATAGATAGTCCTCATCATGTCATTTCCAACGATAGGTGGAACGTAATGTACTTCCTTACGGTTGAGAAGTTATGAGGTCATGAAGTTCGAAGCCCCAAAAATGGGTTAAGAAGCCCCTAATTGGTTGCAAGTCATTAATGAGAAGGTAAAGTGGTTGTAACAATAAATTTCAAGAATCCCTAAAATTATATATACACCTGAAGAAGTCACTCATAAGTACATTCACACAAACATTCTATTGAATATATTCTATGTGAGTAAGTGATCTATTAGTGAGTTTGTGATGGAGAAATATGAGGTAGTGAAGGAGAGAGAAGGAGAGAATTTTGGGATTGCAAGTGCGCGGAGGTTTCTCCGAAGAAACCCTAGTTTGGATGACCCCCACAGGTTAGAGAGCTAGTGTCCCGTGAGGCACCCTCATGGGTTGTCTAGGGCTCGTCACATGAGGCCCCACTAGACAAAAGGTCTTAGTCCAACGAGGCTAAGATAAATTTGGAAAATTCTACTACCAGGTTGTTGATGACTGTGGAAAGGATATAAGTCAATATTATTGTGTACCAAGTCAGCTACAGGATCAAAGATATGATTATGTGTTAGTTTTAAGGTGTATGCTTATGTTGTTATGGTACATGATTGAGACATGTCATGATTGTGCATGATACACCTTGGTGATGATATGATACATTGTTAGATTCACATCTTGGATACTTAGCAGATGGTTTGTTGTTTGATATATCTTGGTATGGTGGCTATCTTGGTTATGCTTGAGGCACTTCATTGATGATATCTTATGACATACATGATATGGTACATGGTATGGTACATGGTTGATGCATGAGATGGTGCGGGTTGATGTACATGTTTGATATACATGGTATGGTACAAGTTGATGTACATGGTGCGGTACATGTTGTGGTATGTGGTTGATGTACATGGTTTGGTGATGGTTTTTGTATCCATGTGAGTGGATCAGTTGGTTGATGATGGAATATCAGTGACATATATAGCGATAGAGACAATGATAGGTTGGATGATTGGTTGATCATCAGTGACAGTGACAGTGACAGGTTGGTTGATGTGATAGTGGTAGTCATAGGTTGATGTGACAGTGACAAGTTGGCTGATGTGATGGTAACAGTGATAGCTTGGTTGATGTTTTGGTGACATTGGCAGTGACAGTATCAGTGGTAGTGATAGTGAGTCTACACTTATATTTTAGGGTGGCAGGACGAGGCAAGGAAAGGGTGTTGTAGCCTCCTTTCTGTTGGTGTTGGAGAACTCGGGAAGTTGGAGCTTCCTTCAGGTTGGCGCCTGTAAATCAAGGGGTTGTCACCTCCTTCTGGTTGGTGCTAGAGAACTCAAGGATTTGGAGATTTCTTCAAGTTGGTTCATGTAAATAAAGGGGTCTTAGCCTCCTTCCAGTTGGTACTAAAGAACTCAGGAAGTTGGTGTTCCTTCAGGTTGGTGCATATAAATCAGTGGGTTGGTGCATCCTTCCAGTTGGTTCTGGAGAATTTGGAAGTTGGTGCTTCCTACGAATGTATTATTGATATATATATATATAAGAAAGTATTTCATGGTTTTCTCCCATTTTGGTTTCCACGTAAATTTTGGTGTACTGTGCATGTGGTTATTTGATGTGATGATATTTTTTATGGTTGTATGCCCATGATATATTGAATGAAATCATAAATGATATATTGTTGATAAATTTGAAGTTTATATATTTTTATTGAAAGTGGTAAAAAGTGCTCATATTGATTCACCCCCCTCCCATTGTTCCATCACTTTCAAGCATTGGGATTTCCATTTTCAATGAAGAGATTTCACATAGAAACTAGTTCTTCAAGGAGTTCAGAATTTAGCTATAAATGGAAGCCATGGGGAAACATTTGAAGAAGAGAATAATTGCAAGGTTATGTTGTAGCAATGAGATTGGAGATCATATTACTCTCTCATCTCTATTGTTCATCACCTTCATGCTTGTTTGAGTTCTTTCCCAAAAAAACAAAGACTTCTTCATTCACCATTGTTAGAGAGGGATTTCAAGAAGCAAAAGGATCCATCCCAAGGACAGTGTTCGAGCTCATTTGCTAAATAAAAAATCCAACCATTCTCCCTAGGTGTTGTTATAATTAATGTTCATGCCTTTCCATTGGACTAGTATATGAGTATTGTTGTTTCCCTCCAAGTTTTTATGTTTGAATGGTATACTTGTAATTTAATTTGTAGTTTTTTTTTTATCCATGCCTCTTTGATTTATTTGCAACAATAATACTCTTGTCCTTTTCCCAAAACTAACCATTTTCTAGTGTTTAGATCACATCCTAACTTAACAAAAGATATTTCGCTCACCCATGCAAAACCAATTCCCAGCATAACGGGGAGGATGGTGTTGCCGAGAAACTGAAATTTTTTTGGTTTCATAGGTCACTATGGAAGAGGATGATATCATTAGATCTTGTATTGATTCTAGAGGGGGTTATGATCCTCAGTCTATATTATTATAAATTGAAAAACAAAATAATAGGACTGCAATCCCCTTCGAATTTAATTTGATGTTTCTTGAGGATGAGTGTTTTCATAATTTGGTTAACAATGAATGGATTAGGTATGACCCCAACTTAGGGGATTCAGCATGTTTCTAGTTTATAGTGCCCTTGAGGAAAGTGAAGAAGGTAGTGATATATTGCATCACAATTAAGAGACAAGGCATGGATAAAGAACATAAGGCAATGGAAAAGGATATAGCTATTTTTTTTTATGGGAAAGAGGAAGATATTTCCAATTAGGAAGATCAATGTAAGTTGAAAATTATAGAAATAAAAAAATAAAGAATTTTGGCATGCAGGGAAGGAGTAGAGAGGATCGAAAAAGGTGATGAAAATACTATTTTTTTTCATAATTATGAAGAGTTGGGAGTTTCATATATTCATAATATTTTTAAGGAGCCAAATCGAGCAAACATTATTGAAGTTCTTAAGTTATCATTTTTTCTTTCCTAGATTTGTTTCAGAAGAGGGAAATCAAATGCTTATGGTGGAGGTTTCTAAAGATGAATGATGGTATGTTCTCACGTCCTTAAAAAAA